>JAMPIV010017361.1:200000-358867 GCA_024509875.1 Oreohelix idahoensis
CACTCGTGGAAATCTATTTCTATTATTATCTCTCACTGTGGCTATCACTTAATCTAATCTATTCAGAAGGGACCAACCCAAGTCTTAATTCCCCTATCAAAAATCTACTACACCATAGTAATTGTGGACAATTTCTCCAAAGCAATTGTGGTCAAATTCTCCACAGCAGCTGTGGTCTAACTGTTCATTGCATTTGTGCCTAAATTAGCCACATCACGTGTGATCACATATTCAAGAAGACGATTTTATTTAACTTCTTAACAGAATCATCGCAAGCTAATCTTACGACCTTCCAGTCATGGTACTGAAAACGCGATGTTAAACAACTTCCCGTCCTATTGCGCAATAACGCAATTAGACAATGGGAACACAGCAACAACAACAAAAATTATTGTTGTCTGCTATCTAATACAGCTAGGATTGAAGACTGTCAGACTTACACGTTTGTCGACGTTTTTGTGATAATCTCGCACTATGTGTTGAAGGTAACGGGATTTGGTGAAAAAGCTCTGATGACGATTCCCGGTGAGCATTCCAACAGTTGGTTTTGATCGTTTCCAGGTGAGTCAGGTGAGTATTTATTGGGATGGCATGCTACTTGGTGTCGGAAACTGAACTGGTATATGTGTACGTTTTAACACCGGGCAGACGTATTGCCAGCAATCATCCTTAGGGAGCATGGAACCACATCTTGCAGGAAACCTGCACTAATGCATTCATGATCTGCTGCAGCGTTGATTTCTATAGAACTTTGTTGTACAAGATGGGGGTCACCAGTCAGTACCCTGCACAACCGCATATTAATCGCCTGTTACTACGTACATTAGGCAGCAGTCGCTTTATTATTTCTTAGTCAGTTATGAAGCACATTTGATGTTTTCGCACGTCTGGATTTATAATGAGTTTTCGATTTGTTCCTTAAAACAAAGTGAACTATTGCAGACATGACACAGACAACACCAGACTGAAGTTTGAGTTCGTCTACTTATTTCAGCGAGTCTATATACTGGCGATACAGAAGATAAACATGGAATGCAAAGACAGACAGAAACGATAACGGGAAAATAAACGGGGGAAAATGGCATAGAGATATATAAGAAGAAAACAAATGGATATATAGAGAAATTAAAATATAGGGACACAGGTGTTATAATAGAAAAAACAATATTGTGACACTGACAAACTTACTCTTGTCTCTGTCATACTCACACATTTTCTTATACTTGACTCTTTAACTTACATCATCATCAATCGTCGGCGTCGGTGGCCTAATGGATATGAACGCAGTTTCATAATCCAGATATACCAGGTTCGAACCTGCTGCAGGCCGTTTGGTAGCAGATCGCTTTGTGTGGATTTTTAACAATGGTATAAGTGCCGTACCGTTCAGAAAGCAATGGCAAACTACTGAATGAAAAAATTGCCTAGAAAAATCACAAACAGCCAATAAAAGCTGGGGTTGATTGCCACGTCCTGTAAAGGATAAGCAACTAACATCATCAATCAATCATCAATAAACTTTAGCTCCCAAAGGAGCATAGACGTTGAACAAACACAGCCCAAGTTGTCCTCTCACGTGACATCTGCTCTAGTTCTTTCAATGTCTTCCTCAATTTTGTCATGTGCATCCAGTTCTCGTCGCCATGTGTGTATGTGTTTGTTTGTTTGTTTGTTTTTAATGGGGGGGGAGGGGGGGGGGGGGGGGGGGGGGGGGGGGGGGGGGGGGGGGGGGGTCTACCTTTGCCTGTCTTCACCTCGGGATTCCAGAAAAAGGACTGTCAGGTAATGCTATCAACAAGATTCATCAGTGTGTGTCCTATTCACTGCCAGCGTCGCCTTCTCATCTCTTGCTCCACTAGTGCGTGTCACGTTGTTGATATTAGTTCCAGACCTGGGTGTGACTTTCTCATACTGTATTAATTCTTCTATTCCATGTAAGCACCTATTTATGGAAGTCGGTAGCTTTTTGTTCGCTGTTTGCGTTTTTCTCCATGTTTCAGAGCAATACAATATGACTGACTTGACATTGAGTTGAAGATTCTTACTCTCAACACTTCCACGCTTGATCATTCTGTTTTCCCTGCCATTTATTTATATAATTAAAATAATATAATAATAATAATAATATGATAATAATAATAGCCCTTTCAGTCATAACTGACTATGGGAATGCGCCCCTGAGGTGACAGCCCTCAGCTGCTTATTTTCTTGGTGTTTTCTCCTCTCCTCTGCTTGTTGTGTGAGCTTCTTTTCGCCCAATCTGAGGTGTCGCCGTAAACAGCATCGCCACTTGGTGCAATCGGCAGCTTCATCCTCCCACGTTGCTGGATGTATGTCCAGTGCCCTCATATCTCTCTTGCACACATCCTGGAACCTCAGCTGTGGTCGCCCAACTGTTCGTTTGCCATCTGCACGTTGCCCGTAGAAAATATCCTTCGGGATGCGACCATCTTCCATCCGGTGGACATGGCCAAACCAGCGAAGTCTGCGCTGTCTAAGCAGTGTATAAATGCTTTGAAGGCCAGCACATGACAACACCTCGACATTTGTCACTTTATCTTTCCACGAGATGCCGAGGATGTGGCGTAGACACCGTAAATGGAAGGTATTGGGCCTTCTTTCTTGCTTAGCATAGGTCGTCCAAGTTTCGCTGCCATATAGGATTGTGCTGGTGACGCAGGCGTTATGTACCGCAGCCTTGGTCTTCGTTGTGAGTTTGGAGTTTCCTCAAACACACGATGTAAGGCGGGTAAAGGTAGCTGCAGCTTTGCCAATGCGGCTGTCAATTTCTGTGTCCAGTGAGAGTTTTTCATTGATGGTAGACCGCAGGTAAGTGAAGTGGTGCACCACTGCCAATTCATAGTTATCGATAGTGATTGTGGTGAAGTGGGATGTTATAAATACTTATAGGGAACTTAGTGTACTGACTGAGATCAGCTGTGAAGGTATCTATATCTATTAAGAGTAGTGTATTATAGATAACCTTACTTGCTACCACATATCTATATATCTCAGTCAGAATTATTCTGGAATAGTGTGATGACTACGTTATATGTCTAGGGTATGTGTATGATTGAGTGTAAGTCACAACAACAGACAGATAAACAATTTAATTTAATCCACTACTCTTGACAACACTGTGACACTCACATACATATAACACTCTACAAAGATATCTTAAAAGAGTCACTGATAAACTTTCAACTAACAATATGTATTCATTACTGGCATGAATGAATATGTGTCCTGATTCAACTACAAGGGAACCAGGAATCACAATCAATTTAAATTACAAGTTATGTACAGAATGTATTTAATATGAATATTGTAGTGACATATATTATTACAAATGTTCTATGTGTGTCAGTTGTGTAGTAGTAAAATGAGGTAATACTGGTTTTGTTTTGTTCAAGCTCTGTTGGTATTTGTCATCATGACTTCAATAGTTTGTCTTTAGGGATTAGTATTGGAGATGTTCACAGTTCCTGATTTTAAGACAAGTAAATTCCCCTCTTAATGTTAATTTTACAAAGTCAGTTCAAGATGAGGGGACATAATGTTGAGCTCAGCTGGCCAAGTTAGCTTATCTGGCGTGATGGCGGCAGGAAAGGACTCCTCTGCTCGAATTCTCCTCTGGGCTCTGGAGACACCTCACTGATAGCTAAAAGGACCAAGGAGTATGCTGTCCGACACTGGATTCAGCAAAGCTCTGACCAGGTGCTGCTCAGTACCATCAAGACCACTGTCCCTGAAATCAAGAAGGATGTACCTTCTACTTCATAACTAACTTAAACTCTCCTGTTACATTGATCACAACACAGCACAAACATTGAGTTCAGAGCATTAGGCCAACTGTCAGCTTCATTTGAAATACTTTATTCCAGTATTACCCTTCTTAATGGTTACTACGCCTCTGCACTTCCAGCATTATTTCTTTCTAGTCAATCATCCAGGTGTCAGTGTACTGTTTGGCCATTCCATGCCGTTTTACTTCTCTCCGACACCCTCTGTTCAGGCTGGAGCATTACAGGCTTTACCTCACGTTGGCCACTGAACTACACATATATATACAGGCATAAATCAACAATTCACATTCAATTTTCATTAAAAGATATTGAATGGTTCAAGCTTACCACAATTCATACGAATAAACACAGATACGTTGATTAGCAATGAATTCTGGCACAAACTGGCACAAATTCCCATCTGCTTATCTTCCAGGCTTTTATTTAGCAAAATATATGCTGGCTTCAACGCACTGATGCTTTATCAAGCTATTTTAAACAAGTGGTTTCGAACTAACGCTCCCAAGTGTGTATATCAGCGAGTCTGACCAATGAGCCCCGTTTCGACAAGTGTTTGAAAAAATGTTACCTTTCCCCGTTTCCCCTAACAACCAAGATAGTATTTATAGCCCGACCAATCGTGGTTAGGCTTTCATTTGTTGCGCTCCAATCAATTTGGAGTTTACATGGTAGGCTATTTCTGTAACGTAAATTTTTTTCAAACACGTTAAAAAAAAATCTTATGAGCAGAAATGATTTTATGCTGTCAGGCACCCCCAATATTTTATTTTGGGTATAATTTATTAATTCCTGGACTATTTGCGTAACGTTTTACATATTATTTGTCAGCAAGCCCTAAGGAACCCAAAAATACAAATTTAAAGGAGCTACGTGGCTGCATTCAAAATATGCAATTTCTTCTACCTCCTGTTTCGAAGATGTGCTGTCTGGGTACTGTTATGTTCTCAACCGTAAACCCATCTAATGTTATCTTTTCTAATAAGAGTTTTTTATGATTTATAAACCTAACTCTGGGAAAGGGTAGTGTATTTTATCACTGTCCGTCTGAAAAAAAATTAGTGCATGTAGACTTACACGCGTGATGCATGCGTTCCTGATTTCCAGCCCTCCCCTCTCTCTTTATCCTTTTGTCCATCTGTTCGTTCGTTTTGGTAACGCAGTATAATTAATGTTAGGATTAATTTAGGTCATTACGCAGTACGTCTCAATGTTTTTCTTAGAAATGCAGCACACGTTTCATTGAAGAAGGCGGGTAATAATACAGTAAGCTTTTATATCAACGTGAAAGCGTTACAATTTGCAGACGAAGCAGAAAACAAGGGGGATTTCGAGTACATTCTTTGTGACAGCACTGTTATTTTACCATTGCTCTTCTCTTTATTAATTTTATTTGTTAGGCTTCATATTTACCTAATAATTTATATATGTGGATTAGAATATTTCATGACACCTCCCCTCTTAAAACAGACATTATATGTCAGTCCTTTATTCTATATACACATAGAGAAATTTATTATTATTTCTGGGGTTTACGGTGATTCTCATCACACGGATGGCGGCTTGAAAAATCAGCTCCCAAATTGGTTTTTCCAGATATATACTCAATGCTAAAATTATATGGAGCCAGAAGCAAAGACCATCGGAGTAACTTAGAGTTCTCATGCTTAGCCTGTGCTAAAAACGATAAAGGTTTGTGATCTGTTTGCAACTTAAATGCCTTCCCATATAGATAAATATTGAATTTCTTTATTGCCCATATTACTGCAAGACATTCTTTTTCGCTAGTTGAGTAGTTGATTTCAGCTTTATTCAACTTTCTGCTAGCATATGCCACTGGGCTTAATTCCCCATCCAATGCATCTGATTTCTGTAGTAGAGTTGCACCTAACCCAATATTACTTGCATCCGTCCTTACTATGAATTCTTGACTTAAGTCAGGTAATTTCAAAATGGGTTTACTTGTGAGCTTTTCCTTCAACTCTTGGTAAGTCATTTCACATTGTGGAGTCCATGTAATGCGATCTGGATGTCCTTTACGTGTCAATTCAGTTAACGGTGCACATATGGAATTAAAGTTTTTGATATACTTCTGGTAGAAACCACATAATGAGACAAAGGATCTCACGTCCTTCTTGGTTTGTGGTCTCGGGGCTTTCTGTAGTTTCTCTAAATTCTTTGGGTCAGGGGTCATGTTTCCCTGATAAACTGTGTGTCCCAAAAATTCCAATTCTTTACATCCAACGCAACATTTGGTTGGTCGGGCTGTTAAATTTGCCTCCCCAAGTCGAGTAAACAGCATGTTCAGAGAGTCAATGTGTTCCTCAAATGTTTCTGTTGCTATAAGGATATCATCCATAAAATTTGTTATACAGGGATTATTCAGAGGATCCAATAATTTTCTCATCATTCTAGAGAAGACACTAGGCGCATTCTTCAATCCAAATGGCAATCTATTAAACTCATAGTGTCCTTCTGAGGTACTAAAAGCTAGGTATGGTCTAACCTCAGGCTTTACTGGAATCTGATAGTATCCTTTACTCAGATCCACTTTTGAGAAATATTTAGCTTTATTTAGTCTGGCAAACAGCTGATTTGTATCCGGCAATGGATCCACCTGTCCTTCTGTAATAGCATTCAGTCTCCTGTAATCTATACAGAGCCTATGTTCTCCAGAGGGCTTCCTTAAGAGTACCACCCCGGAACTATACGAAGACTCACTGTGCGAAATAACTCCTTCCTTCAACAGATAGTCTATCTCTTCCTTCAAAGCTTTTTCCTTAGCAAACGGAATCGAATATGGTTTCATACAGACAGGTGTGGAGTCTATGAGTTTCATATCATATTCCAATAGGTTTGTATGCCCTGGTCGGTCTGTTAACACCTCTGCATGATTATTTAGAACCTGTTGCACTCTCTCTTTCTGAGTTTTCGTTAAATGTGTACTGATTTTCACCTGTGCTGCTGTCTCACAGGGGTGTAATGGATATTCAAATGATGAAAGTGGTTCCTTTTTCATCTCCATGGCGATGGACAAGGTCAACAAGTGTGTCTCTTCCTGATGTTCTCTTTCCAAATATTTCTTCAGGAGATTCACATGATAGATTTTTTCTTTCCCCTTCTTATCTATCTTATAATTTGTTCTAGACACCTTCTCTAGAACTGTATATGGACCCTGCCATCCAATTTGTAACTTATTCTGACTCCCGGGCAAAAGAAGCAGTACTTTCTCTCCCACAGCCAAATTTCTGTCTTTCGCCTTCCTGTTATAATAGGCAGCATGTTTCTTCCTGGCTTGTTTCAAATTTTCATTGGCAAGTTTCCAGCCAGTTTTTAACCGAGTGGTCAGCTCATTCACATACTGGTATGAAGATGTAATGTTTTCCTCTGCCTTTTCATCAGTCCACGTTCTTAACATAGCTACATATGGACCTTTAATTGTGTGGACCTATTTGTCCATGCACCGGTATGGTCTCTTCCACTTGAAGCTTTATAGTGATGATTTTTCCTCCCAGAATTATCATTCACAAAACGACCGCTACCAATTTTTCTTTTGGGGCTTTCTCCCCTCTTAAAATTCTTGATGAGAGATTTCCTCTCTACATCCTCTTCCTCCAGTTTGTTTAAGTCCGATTGAGGGATTTTCGGCTTATCCTGGGGTAAGACATCCTTTTGCACTCTCCGCATAGTGGCCATTGTAAAACAGTTAAGTGAAGCTTGTCCGTGAAAAGGGGCTTCCCATTCCATTTGGTCCACTTTTTCAAATCTATTTTTCTTTTTATTATCAGGCCTAATTTTGCTCCGGGGCGTGTCCAGGTCCTGATCCATGTTCCCACTTGTGGGTGTTCCCTCATGTGCTATGCTACACCTTTCTACAAAATTCTCAATGTCCCATCTTGCTTTGGGCCAATAATAATTGTGAGCCACCTTTTGAATGATGGTACCTATCTTCTCATGGTCCCCATCTGGTTTCACATGTAGGCTCCTTATTAATTCTGTCCTGTATCTTTTTGGAAGAACCAGCTGTCCGTGACCATGGGATCTAGTTCCGGCCTTCCTATACATCAACTTGTTTTTCATGTAAAAATCTCCCTTGCCTGGAGTTGTATGACAAGTTGACAATTTTCTGAAACAAGGCTTGAGTGTTTTATCCCCAGCCTGTGCCTTCCTCATCTCTTCTGGAGTGGTATCTAACAAAATATCCTCCTCCTGTCTTGAGGTCGACCTGACCTGAAGGGTTGCCATATACACAGGTTTCCTTCTGCAACGGTCAGTGTCATGATTGTCCATCTGACAATTCTTACACCACCTTTTTCCTTGGTTGAAAGATTTTCTTTCATTATATTTCCTTTCATCGAATTGTGGGAATTTATTTTTATTTTCATACCGTGGCCTATCAAATTGGTGCTTACCTTTATTTTGATCCCTAGGATCAAATTTATTAAAGTTCTGTGGTGCCCTAAAGTTATCCACCTATTTCTTTTTATTACCTGTTACCTCTGCTTGAGCTGCTTGATACCTTTCAGCAACATTTAGCAACTCACCCAGCCTCTCTGCACCTTGTTCCATGAGAAACTTTCTCAGGTCTGGAGCCATGGACTCTCTTAGTTGCTCTATAAGGACCATTTCCTTAAGATCTTGGGTTTTCCCCAGAGAAGTCCATTTCTCCAAGTATGTCTCGATTCGTGCAGAGAACTGGTGATAGGTTTCACCTGACAGTAGTTTAGCATTCCTAAATTTTTTCCTGTAAAACTCTGCATTCTTTTCATACCTTAACAAAAGAGCCTGCTTTAGCATGTCATAATTTTCCTGATCACCTCTGCTCATTTTTGCAAAAACTTCATAAGCTGCCCCACGAAGTCCCTGAGATAACTTTAAGCTCCACCTTTCTCTCTCTAACCCATACGTGGTAGCTAATAGCTCATACCTATTTAGGTAGCTCTCAATATCATCGTCTTTCTCAACAAAATGATCTAAATGAAAATTCATAGCTGAGGTTGAGGCTCCTTGAGTAACCGTAGCATCAGAGGCAAAGGGACTGGCACCATTTTCAGGAGCATGGCCTTGAAACTCAAACTCCCTTAGTCGTAACTCATGTTCCCTTTGTAATCTTTTATCTTCTGCTTCCCTTTCTGCAGCTAATTTCCTCTCTTCCCTTTCTGCAGCCTGTCTTCTTTCCTCGGCTTCCCTTTCTGCAGCTAATTTCTTCTCTTCTCTTTCTGCAGCTAATTTCTTCTCTTCTGCTTCCAATTTCTTAGCCTCTTTGTCAGCCTCAATCTGCAACCTCTTAGTCTCAGCCTCAGCCTCAAACTGTAACTTCTTAATTTCCCTTTCAGCCTCTAACCTTCTTTCGGCTTCTTTTTCTAATCTTCTTTCTTCGCGTTCAATAAATTTGTCACATTCCGTTGTGACATAGGCAACCATAACTTGCCCATCTAATCCTAACTCTTTTGCAGTCTGAACCGCAGCAGATCGAAATTTGGCCAGGTCCGCCATTGTCTATCAGGTAAATTTTTATAATGTCTACCCAACAATTCAATTTCTAACTATATATCTAATGGACAACACAGGCACCGTGAGCTCAACCTTATTTAATTCCACCCAAGGATACCTTTTAATTCTTATATTCCCTGAAGTGAATTACCCCCAATATTTTTTAATAGTTAAAGATTCAAAATCCCAAGAGCGAGACCCCAATATATGTGGTGAAGTGGGATGTTATAAATACTTATAGGGAACTTAGTGTACTGACTGAGATCAGCTGTGAAGGTATCTATATCTATTAAGAGTAGTGTATTATAGATAACCTTACTTGCTACCACATATCTATATATCTCAGTCAGAATTATTCTGGAATAGTGTGATGCTACGTTATGTGTCTAGGGTATGTGTATGATGAAGTGTAAGTCACAACAACAGACAGATAAACAATTTAATTTAATCCACTACTCTTGACAACACTGTGACACTCACATACATATAACACTCTACAAAGATATCTTAAAAGAGTCACTGATAAACTTTCAACTAACAATATGTATTCATTACTGGCATGAATGAATATGTGTCCTGATTCAACTACAAGGGAACCAGGAATCACAATCAATTTAAATTACAAGTTATGTACAGAATGTATTTAATATGAATATTGTAGTGACATATATTATTACAAATGTTCTATGTGTGTCAGTTGTGTAGTAGTAAATTTGGGCGTTGCCTCGTCAGTAAATTCCCCTCTTAATGTTAATTTTACAAAGTCAGTTCAAGATGAGGGGACATAATGTTGAGCTCAGCTGGCCAAGTTAGCTTATCTGGCGTGATGGCGGCAGGAAAGGACTCCTCTGCTCGAATTCTCCTCTGGGCTCTGGAGACACCTCACTGATAGCTAAAAGGACCAAGGAGTATGCTGTCCGACACTGGATTCAGCAAAGCTCTGACCAGGTGCTGCTCAGTACCATCATGACCACTGTCCCTGAAATCAAGAAGGATGTACCTTCTACTTCATAACTAACTTAAACTCTCCTGTTACATTGATCACAACACAGCACAAACATTGAGTTCAGAGCATTAGGCCAACTGTCAGCTTCATTTGAAATACTTTATTCCAGTATTACCCTTCTTAATGGTTACTACGCCTCTGCACTTCCAGCATTATTTCTTTCTAGTCAATCATCCAGGTGTCAGTGTACTGTTTGGCCATTCCATGCCGTTTTACTTCTCTCCGACACCCTCTGTTCAGGCTGGAGCATTACAGGCTTTACCTCACGTTGGCCACTGAACTACACATATATATACAGGCATAAATCAACAATTCACATTCAATTTTCATTAAAAGATATTGAATGGTTCAAGCTTACCACAATTCATACGAATAAACACAGATACGTTGATTAGCAATGAATTCTGGCACAAACTGGCACAAATTCCCATCTGCTTATCTTCCAGGCTTTTATTTAGCAAAATATATGCTGGCTTCAACGCACTGATGCTTTATCAAGCTATTTTAAACAAGTGGTTTCGAACTAACGCTCCCAAGTGTATATATCAGCGAGTCTGACCAATGAGCCCCGTTTCGACAAGTGTTTGAAAAAATGTTACCTTTCCCCGTTTCCCCTAACAACCAAGATAGTATTTATAGCCCGACCAATCGTGGTTAGGCTTTCATTTGTTGCGCTCCAATCAATTTGGAGTTTACATGGTAGGCTATTTCTGTAACGTAAATTTTTTTCAAACACGTTAAAAAAAAATCTTATGAGCAGAAATGATTTTATGCTGTCAGGCACCCCCAATATTTTATTTTGGGTATAATTTATTAATTCCTGGACTATTTGCGTAACGTTTTACATATTATTTGTCAGCAAGCCCTAAGGAACCCAAAAATACAAATTTAAAGGAGCTACGTGGCTGCATTCAAAATATGCAATTTCTTCTACCTCCTGTTTCGAAGATGTGCTGTCTGGGTACTGTTATGTTCTCAACCGTAAACCCATCTAATGTTATCTTTTCTAATAAGAGTTTTTTATGATTTATAAACCTAACTCTGGGAAAGGGTAGTGTATTTTATCACTGTCCGTCTGAAAAAAAAATTAGTGCATGTAGACTTACACGCGTGATGCATGCGTTCCTGATTTCCAGCCCTCCCCTCTCTCTTTATCCTTTTGTCCATCTGTTCGTTCGTTTTGGTAACGCAGTATAATTAATATTAGGATTAATTTAGGTCATTACGCAGTACGTCTCAATGTTTTTCTTAGAAATGCAGCACACGTTTCATTGAAGAAGGCGGGTAATAATACAGTAAGCTTTTATATCAACGTGAAAGCGTTACAATTTGCAGACGAAGCAGAAAACAAGGGGGATTTCGAGTACATTCTTTGTGACAGCACTGTTATTTTACCATTGCTCTTCTCTTTATTAATTTTATTTGTTAGGCTTCATATTTACCTAATAATTTATATATGTGGATTAGAATATTTCATGACAGTGATAACTGGTGCAGCACCCACATCCTGACTCAGCACATTCGTTTTCTTTAGACTTATTGTGGGGCCAAAGTCCTTGCATGCTTGGATGAAGCGATTCATCAAGCTCTGAAGCTCATGTTGCCTTTGAGTGACGACTGCAAAGTCATCAGCGAACAACAAGTCCCTTATGGTGACCCTTTTGATTTTTGTTTTTGCCTTCAGCCTTGAAAGATTAAACAGACGGCCATCTGACCTAGTGTGAAGGCATATTCCTTCAGTTGTATCTCTGAATGCATGTTTCAAGAGTAAGGCAAAGAAGATCCCGAAGAGGGTCGGAGCCAGAACACAGCCTTATTTAACGCCACTTCGTATGTCAAAGGGCTGTGATGTGCTTCCAGCATATTGGACTGTTCCCTTCATGTCATCATGGAATGACTTTATCATTTCCAGCAATTTAGCAGGGCAGCCAATGTTCAGGAGGATTTTGAAGAGTCCATCTCTACTAACCAGGTCAAATGCTTTTGTGAGGTCTATAAAGGCGATATATAAAGGCCTTTTCTGCTCTCTTGATTTTTCCTGAAGCTGGCGGAGAGAGAAGATCATGTCTGTTGTTGATCTCCCAGCTCGGAATCCACACTGTGACTCTGGATATATGCGCTCAGCTAACTTGTGTAGTCGCATTAAGATGACTCTGGTAAAAACCTTACCAACAATGCTAAGGAGAGAGATGCCTCTGTAGTTAATGCAATCACTTCTGTCTCCTTTATTTTTATACAGTGTTACAATCTTGGCATCTCGCATGTCTTGAGGAACAGTTGTCTCTTCCCAACACTGGCACAGCACCCTATGCAGGGGATGTAATAGCGTGCTCTTACAGCATTTGATTAAATCAGGAGAAATCCCATCACTGCCTGGTGCTTTGCCAGAGGCCAAGCTATCAATGGCCTTGCTGAATTCCTCTAATGTTGGTTCGGCATCCAGCTCCTCCATAGTTGGCAGGCATTTGACAGCGTAACGGTATTTTCTCTAGCGTAAAGCTCAGAGTAGTGCTCGACCCACCTCTCCATTTGCTTACCTTCATCGGTTAGCTTCTCTCCATTGATGGTTTTAAGCGGTGCCGTCTTGCTTTTTTGGGGGGCCAAGTGCTTTCTTTATACCGTCATACATGTGTCTAGTGTTGCCTGTTTGCGCTGCGGTCTGGATGCTTTCACTGAGCTGGAGCCAATAGTCATTTGCACAGCGTCGAGCAGTTTGTTGAACTTTGCTTCTCGTAGCCTTCAGGATCTGTAGGGTTCTGGCACTCGGTGAACGTTTGCATTCATTCATAGCACTGCGCTTAGCTTCAATGACAGGTGCCATCACATCTGATGAAGCATCAAACCAGTCATTTGACTTTGCTGTTTTCTTACCAAAGGTGGCAAGTGCAGTACTTTGAATGGTGTTCCGTAGATGCTCCCAGTTCTCTGTAATAGTATCACCATGCTGAGGGCTACTGAGCACTTTCTCGAAGGTCGCAGTAAATTGAGCGATCATGACAGGGTCTGACATCTTGCTGGTATCAATGCGTGGTTTCCCTTCATGTGTGACACGACAGACTTTTCTTGGTTGTGCTCTTATTTTACAGCAAACCAAGGAGTGATCTGTATCACAGTCTGCACTGTGATATTAGGGCGTGGAGAGCACAGACCTGAGAAGTGGCCTTCTGACGAGAATCAGATCCAGTTGGTGCCAGTGCTTGGATCGTGGGTGTCTCCATGACACCTTATACTGGAGTTTTGTCTGAAAGTAGGTGTTGGTTACGCAGAGGTCATGAAGGACACAACTGTAAGAGCCGTTGTCCATTTTCATTCATCTTGCCAATACCAAACCTGCCCAGACATGAAGGCCATGAAACATTTTCGGCACCCACTCTAGCGTTAAAGTCACCAAGAAGAACAAGCTGTTCTTGTCTAGATATGCTTTTGATGACTGCTGCTAGATTCTCATAGAACTCATCTTTAGCTTCTGAGGCAGAGTACAGAGTAGGAGCATACACACTGACAAGGGTGATGGGACCTGCGCTAGTTTGCAGGCGGAGCGTTAACAGGCGTTCTGATCCATTCTCACCTGGTTCAACCATTTTAGTTAGCGATTTTTTTTTACCGCAAAACCTACTCCGTGTTCTCTAGTTTTATTAAGGTCTTTCCCTTGCCAATAAAATGTGTAGTCGTTCTCACTCACCATTCCAGAGCCTGCCAGGCGCGTTTCCTGAAGTGCAGCTAAATCCACCTGAAGTCGTTTAAAATCATCATTGATTATGGCTGTCTTCCTGATATCATCTATGTCCTGTAGGTTTTCGGATAGTCCAGTCAACATAGTCCAGACGTTCCAGCATCCCAATCTGAGAGTTTGCTTATTTCTATTATGATAATTGCTTGGTGCAACATTTTTCTGTCCACTGTTCGGGTTTGACCCTAATCCCCATGCACCCAATGGGGAAAGCAGACAGTGGCGGGACAACACCTTATTGACTGGGCGCTGCCCAGCTTGAAGCGGGCGGTAGCTGTCCAGTGAGATCCTAGAACCTCTCCACTGTCGGAAGTAGCCCCTGGCTAATTGGGCAAAATGCTTATAACCGGTAACTGCTACTTCCCATGTTTTGCCGACACCTATAGGGTGAAGCTGGAGTGTCCTCTCCAGGGCGCGAGCTTGGGCACAGTTATATGGAGATGAAGCTGTTGCCCATGCAGCATGTTCCCCCTCTCCATGCAGCTAGTAGATCCAAAGGAACGGCAGTAGCCGATACAGTTTGCTACCAGCCACGTCGCAGGAGTTGCCAGAATAATGTCGAATCAACATTAGACTGCCTTAGTGACTCCGACTCCGGATTTATCCTCAGGGTTTACTCCCGAAGCCAATTCCATAAATAGATATTCTCGCAAGGCCGTGGTGGTTTGAATTCAGATTATATATATATATATATATATATATATATATATATATATATATATATATATATATATATATATATATATATATATATATATATATATATATATATATATATATATATATATATATGAGCCGCGGTAATGCAGTGGTTAGCGCACTGGCTTTCTAGCTCGGTGGTCCATGGTTCAATCGCCAGTTGAGGTGGGATTTTTTAGACGCAAACGGCTCCGGGGTCGACCCAGCCTCATGAATTGGGTACCAGAGCAACGCTGGGAAGGTTAAGGCGGCCGGCGTGATGCTGACCACATCACCCCTAGTGTGCCGATGGTCAAGAAAATATGCGCTTAACACCATGTTCCCAATATGCCTCAATGGCAATCATTGTCTGACATCCGCCTATGTCTGTCGTCTGCTGTCTCAGACGTCAGCATAAATCCAGACTAGGTCGCAGGAAGTAAAGATTGAAGAAAAAGTGTGGGAATTGTTGTAACGTATGCCCCATTCCGAGCCTTTGATTTTCTCGCAAAGGTTTAAGTCAAAAGTGCTTTTCTCTGTGTTGTCTAGAGTCAGAGAAAAGTGAAAGAACGAAAACTTGGACTAAGTCAAAGTGAAGAATTAACCATAGTTAGGTTGTTGTTTTTTTTTTTACACTTTTGTCCTTTAAAAATTTACTTTCAGGGTGGAAAGAAAACAATTTAGCTTGTAGCATTAACTGTCTGCATTACTTTAACGTGAACACAAAAAGATGTGTCAGACAGAAGAGAATATCAGTTAGCTTATCGTATACTCAGCACATGACTTCAATATGACAATAACAACAAGTGTGAGGGCGTTCGTATCCCGACCTTGTACGTAAGTCGGAATTTGCACGTCCAGCAAATATGGTTAGGGGATATCCGTAAAAGACGTCCACATGAGAGGGGGAAGGGAGGGGTATGTAAAAAGTGGACAGCTGTAGACATGAAGGGGGGGGGGGGGGTACTTAAGTGGAAAGTGGACGTCCGATTTACAAACCACATGGCAACTCTCACTCACATATAAATCTATCTACAGTAACAAACCCTCTTATCTTCGATAGCTTCTTACTGGACAGCTAAACTCAAATAAATGTTCTTCAGATTTTGTCCCTCTTGCCAGGCCTTCCAATCCTTCTAGACTCAAAATCTCTAATACAAAGAGGTTTTAACTTCGATGCTCCTGTTCTCTGGAACAAACACCCTTAGTATATTAACTCTCTGGGAACCAACATCACAATTATTGTGATTTTATAATTAGATTTTTTTTTCGAATTTACATAGTTATAGTGGTTTTTTGTTTGTTTGTTACTTACTGTAAGATATTAAGTTAAAACTGTTTCAGTTGTATGCAACACTGAGTTGAGACTTGTATGTTACTATGTAATGTGCAATATTTAGTAACTTGTGGTTCACATAATTAAACTGAGTTATCTGTATACAAATGATGTAATGTACAGAACTAAACTAAGTTTAAAATATAGGTAGGTGATTAAAAATTTAAGCTTATGTGTTTAATCAAGACCATGTGAGGGGGTTGTCAATCAAAAGTGGACAGAGGTGGACATGGGGGTGGCATACCTGTCAACCTCCTGAGACAAAAATCTGTACGCCGGACCCAAAAAATCCTTACAAACACCCAAAAATCCTTACACAAAAAATATATTAATAAATTATACACAATACAGTTTTAAAACGAGAAATGACATATACAAATCTATTAGCATTTGAATTAGTGTGATATAAAACATGCTAATAGTCTCATGCTGTTCTTTACATATAAAAAACTTAGTGATCGTGAGGTACTATTCTTTCGATGCACAGTGTTTTGTATTATAATCAACACATGCACTTTTAGCACTTTGCAGAATTGCATTTGTGGGCTTAAAGTCTGCACAGCATGTATCAATGTTAATCTTACACTGTAAAAAAGAAGTGAGTGTGTCTGCATTCATGGACCTCCTGCAGTCTGTGTGGACTTTTTTATTGAAAAATAAAGCAGCGAAGTTTACGCAAACAAACTTTTTTTCTAGTTATGTAGGGTCGACACAGAATATTATGACATTAATTTATTGGAAATGTTTAAATGATCAAAATATAAGTGGAAAGATTAAGAGAACGACAAAAAAAAAAAAAAACCTACAACAAAGCAAAGCAAACAGCTAACAGCAAAAAAAAAAAAAAAAAAAAAAAAAAAAAAAAAAAAAATTAACAAATTATGAACATAATATCAAATCTAGGTAGAAAAACGTAGCACCAAAAATTTACAAAATTATTTAAGAGTTAGTAGCCTAGACCAGTGATAATATATTGCCACTTTATTGTGGAAAGATTAAGAGAACGACAAAAATAAAATACAACGAAGCAAAGCAAAGCAACAGCGAAAAATAAAAAAAATAACTAAATTGTGAACAGAATATTAATCTAGGAAGAAAAAATGTACTACCAAATATTTAAAAAACTATTATTAAAAAATTGATAGCCTAGACCAGTGATAATAGATCACCGCTTTATGAAAAATAAAGCAGTGAATCTCGATCGCCGAAATAAAGTAGGCCTACTCAACACAAACAAACTTTTTGTTTTTTAGTTATGCAGGGCCTACACAGAATATTATGACATTAATTTATCTGAAATATACTGAAGGGCAAGATATAACTGGAAAGATTAAGACAGCGATTAAATTGCAACAAAGCAAAACAACAGCAATATTTAACCAAGTTATAGGTACTTAGCTTTTTTTAAACAAATTGGCATCGAAGTGTCTTGGCAAGCGTGGCTGATAACAGGTAACTTTAAAAATACGTCATGTCACGCTGAAAGCCGAAAGTGTTTGAGGCCAAATTCAAAGTTTTTGCCGAATTGTTGGGTATAAAAGAGAGAGACTTCAGTTTAAAAACGGACGCAGAGATTCCCGGAATTAAAAAATTGGTTTAAAAAAAAACCTTGGCTAGAAATTATTTTCTGATTTAAAATTTTAAAAAACTTGGGTTGGAAAATATTTTTAGAATTTAAAAAAAAAAAAAAAAATTTGGGGAGGGAGAAAAAATCCGTACAACGAGTCTGTACGGCCGTACACTGCTAAAAGTATCAAAAATACGTACATTGTACGAAAATGCGTACAGGTTGACATGTATGGGGTGGGGAGGGTACAAAAATGCCAGAATTTGTTGGACGTCTTTTATGGATGGCCCCTTAAGTGCTTGTAAATAAAACCCTCACATAAATAACGCTTTATACCATTTATTTCACGCAAGCCTATTATAACCACAATGTAGTAAAATACAGTGAAACACAAAATGCAATTCAAACTAAAGACAGTGGTCACATGATGATGGTTACGGATGTTTATGATGACAATGCTGTTTACGATGACAAAGTTATTTACAATGACAATGTTTACGATGACAATGCTGTTTGCGATGACAATGATGTTTATGATGACGACATTAATGACAATCGTTGTTGTTATCAACGTTTCAGTACCCTACATACAAATTGAATAAAATGTAACCAATATCTTCCAAATAAGCCGTTGAAGTGCAACAAGAATAAACGGTAAAGAATACAAGTTGGCCATCGAAGCCATTCTCGTCTGCTAATTTCTCAACTGGAATGTTAAGAGAAACGGAACAATCACATAACAGAGGCATCGACTACGAGAGAAAGACATAACGTCTGCTCTATGAACAAATGCGAGATAATGTGTTCTCAATAGAAAATGAACGTGTTTTTTGGGCTAACGTAATGAATTTAATGTGTAAAAATCGCATCTTGAATATTGGCCGAGTAAGCCCGAGAGTTGAGTATGCCAAATTGGATGAGGCGAGCCAAATCTAGGGATTACTTGAAATAAGATTTGGTAACACAACTTAAATTCCACTGTCTTTTCGGGGGCCCCCCCCCCCCCCCCTTTTTTTTCCACCACCACAACCCCATCAAGAACTATCGTGCAGGAAAATACTTCACACAATTAAGTGGAATTATTACACTTGAATATTTTAAGAACGGAGTCTGAACCTGTTAAAACTACCTGTTTATACCGAACATTAGTAAACAATGTAATAAAGGATATTTCAAACTTTTTTTTTTCAAAATGACGTTAAAACAGCGAAAGGATATTTTAAGTTCCACCAACAAGGGGAAGCACAACTGAAATTACTATTAAAACACAAAACTAAACAGAAATTACACAGTAATCATTGCCTGCTTAACTAATAAATAAAGAAATAGATCACTGAACAGAAAGTATAAGGCAATATTTACTTTTTTAAACTAATAAATGAATAAACAAAATAAACAAAAATTTGCAGGTAATAATTAACTTTTTACCTAATAAACCTGTGGTGGAACTTGTCGAGAACCGATCATTGCAACTAAGCTTGGAGACGTCACTTCAGCCCCATACGTAACTCTGACCTTTACCTGGTTGGCTTCATACAGGAGGATCTCACTATGGACCCATGATAGGCAGGGTGCCTGAGAATTGGCTCTGTGTAGGACGTGACAATTTCTTTGGGAGAGCCCAGAACCTGTAAACAGTAAATTAATATGAAATTAATATGAAACAAATATAAAGGTATGTTATCAGGCACTCGCAGGAAATAAAGAAGTAGAACACCAGACAACAGAAAAACAACAGACATGAGTGGCTTACCCAGGATTTGAACACTGGACCTTCCGTGCGACAACCCCGCCTCATGTCTGTTGTTTTTCTGTTGTCTGGTGTTCTACTTCTTTATTTCCTGCGAGTGCCTGATAACATACCTTTATATTTGTTTCATATTAATTTCATATTAATTTACTGTTTACAGGCCTCAGGTTTCCCTCCCTTATTTGTAATAAATGTTTGTACAATACCAAACCTACCCACTGTCCTGTTCTCACTGTTCTAGTCTACTATCATTTACTGGACACAGTATTAAGGTCCTAAGGGTCTTGTTGGATTCGGCCTATACTGCTTGATAGAAATACAACAGAAGTGATTGCGTCATTAATAGGCTGAACTGCCCATGGAGGACTTCTGGTGAGACTGAATGGTAGAAAATCCACAGGAAAAGCCTAGACCTACAGTGTGGATAGTACCAAGAAGTCTTAAACTTGGTATTGGCAGCAAAAGAGTGAGAAGCCCAGAAGCAAAATACAACGAAGCAAAGCAAAGCAACAGCGAAAAATAAAAAAAATAACTAAATTGTGAACAGAATATTAATCTAGGAAGAAAAAATGTACTACCAAATATTTAAAAAACTATTATTAAAAAATTGATAGCCTAGACCAGTGATAATAGATCACCGCTTTATGAAAAATAAAGCAGTGAATCTCGATCGCCGAAATAAAGTAGGCCTACTCAACACAAACAAACTTTTTGTTTTTTAGTTATGCAGGGCCTACACAGAATATTATGACATTAATTTATCTGAAATATACTGAAGGGCAAGATATAACTGGAAAGATTAAGACAGCGATTAAATTGCAACAAAGCAAAACAACAGCAATATTTAACCAAGTTATAGGTACTTAGCTTTTTTTAAACAAATTGGCATCGAAGTGTCTTGGCAAGCGTGGCTGATAACAGGTAACTTTAAAAATACGTCATGTCACGCTGAAAGCCGAAAGTGTTTGAGGCCAAATTCAAAGTTTTTGCCGAATTGTTGGGTATAAAAGAGAGAGACTTCAGTTTAAAAACGGACGCAGAGATTCCCGGAATTAAAAAATTGGTTTAAAAAAAAACCTTGGCTAGAAAATATTTTCTGATTTAAAAAAACTTGGGTTGGAAAATATTTTTAGAATTTAAAAAAAACAAAAAAACAAATTTGGAGTGGGGGGGAGAAGAAAAATCCATACGAGTCTGTACGGCCGTACACTGCTAAAAGTATCAAAAATACGTACATTGTACGAAAATGCGTACAGGTTGACATGTATGGGGTGGGGAGGGTACAAAAATGCCAGAATTTGTTGGACGTCTTTTATGGATGGCCCCTTAAGTGCTTGTAAATAAAACCCTCACATAAATAACGCTTTATACCATTTATTTCACGCAAGCCTATTATAACCACAATGTAGTAAAATACAGTGAAACACAAAATGCAATTCAAACTAAAGACAGTGGTCACATGATGATGGTTACGGATGTTTATGATGACAATGCTGTTTACGATGACAAAGTTATTTACAATGACAATGTTTACGATGACAATGCTGTTTGCGATGACAATGATGTTTATGATGACGACATTAATGACAATCGTTGTTGTTATCAACGTTTCAGTACCCTACATACAAATTGAATAAAATGTAACCAATATCTTCCAAATAAGCCGTTGAAGTGCAACAAGAATAAACGGTAAAGAATACAGGTTGGCCATCGAAGCCATTCTCGTCTGCTAATTTCTCAACTGGAATGTTAAGAGAAACGGAACAATCACATAACAGAGGCATCGACTACGAGAGAAAGACATAACGTCTGCTCTATGAACAAATGCGAGATAATGTGTTCTCAATAGAAAATGAACGTGTTTTTTGGGCTAACGTAATGAATTTAATGTGTAAAAATCGCATCTTGAATATTGGCCGAGTAAGCCCGAGAGTTGAGTATGCCAAATTGGATGAGGCGAGCCAAATCTAGGGATTACTTGAAATAAGATTTGGTAACACAACTTAAATTCCACTGTCTTTTCGAGTGCCCCCCCCCCCCCTTTTTTTTCCACCACCACAACCCCATCAAGAACTATCGTGCAGGAAAATACTTCACACAATTAAGTGGAATTATTACACTTGAATATTTTAAGAACGGAGTTCTGAACCTGTTAAAACTACCTGTTTATACCGAACATTAGTAAACAATGTAATAAAGGATATTTCAAACTTTTTTTTTTTCAAAATGACGTTAAAACAGCGAAAGGATATTTTAAGTTCCACCAACAAGGGGAAGCACAACTGAAATTACTATTAAAACACAAAACTAAACAGAAATTACACAGTAATCATTGCCTGCTTAACTAATAAATAAAGAAATAGATCACTGAACAGAAAGTATAAGGCAATATTAACTTTTTTAAACTAATAAATGAATAAACAAAATAAACAAAAATTTGCAGGTAATAATTAACTTTTTACCTAATAAACCTGTGGTGGAACTTGTCGAGAACCCATCATTGTAACTAAGCTTGGAGACGTCACTTCAGCCCCATACGTAACTCTGACCTTTACCTGGTTGGCTTCATGCTGAAGGATCTCACTATGGACCCATGATAGGCAGGGTGCCTGAGAAGTGGTTCTGTGTAGGACGTGACAATTTCTTTGGGAGAGCCTAGAACCAGAGCACAGTAATTTAACTTTGAATATTTGGAGAGCCCCCTTGGATGGTGGAGAATGCACAGTATGCCACGCGGTTCTTCCTCCTAGCTTGGGACCAAATGTGATGATCTTTTAAATGCAAGCCAAGCTGGAGAAACTGAAACCTGAGGCCTGTAAACAGTAAATTAATATGAAATTAATATGAAACAAATATAAAGGTATGTTATCAGGCACTCGCAGGAAATAAAGAAGTAGAACACCAGACAACAGAAAAACAACAGACATGAGTGGCTTACCCAGGATTTGAACACTGGACCTTCCGTGCGACAACCCCGCCTCATGTCTGTTGTTTTTCTGTTGTCTGGTGTTCTACTTCTTTATTTCCTGCCCAGAAGTGATTGCGTCATTAATAGGCTGAACTGCCCATGGAGGACTTCTGGTGTCGTGTATTGTGGTTCGCACTATTGACCTGCCATTGAAACATCATTTTTTGATGATGCGTAGATGGCAGAGCGGATAGTGTAATTCGCTTGCATGGCTAGGCGGGGTTGTCGCACGGAAGGTCCAGTGTTCATATCCTGGGTAAGCCACTCATGTCTGTTGTTTTTCTGTTGTCTGGTGTTCTACTTCTTTATTTCCTGCGAGTGCCTGATAACATACCTTTATATTTGTTTCATATTAATTTCATATTAATTTATTGGAGAAACTGAAGCTCATGACTTCAACTCAACACGTTTCTGAATGGTAGAAAATCCACAGGAAAAGCCTAGACCTACAGTGTGGATAGTACCAAGAAGTCTTAAACTTGGTATTGGCAGCAAAAGAGTGAGAAGCCCAGAAGCCCTAGTTAAACAACAGTGGCAACCTAATAAAAAGTTCTTTTTAAAAATCTGAACAGAAATTGAAAGGTACCCATTGATTTTTTTTTTTGTTTTTTAACTACTAACTGAAGAACGGAAAATTGATCGAAGTTATGCGGTAATTGTTGGGTTTAAAAAAAAAAAAATTGAGAAACAGAAAACTGAACAAAAATTGTAAGGTAATCACTGTCTAATGCTTGGAAATACAGAAAAATTAACAACAATTATAAGGAACTCATTGACTGTGTAACGAATAATCGGAGAAATCGTAACAGAACTGCCATGGCTTTCTTCGACTGTTTTTTCTTTCCTTGGATACGCTGTTTTTATCTATGTCCCGTTGCGTTATTAGGAATTATTGTTAACCAGGAGTGACAAGACTTTTGCACCACCTTGTTTATCTTAGGTTTAATGTGCTACCTGTTTGATTACTTTATCCCATCAGTCATATCCATCACGGCCACTTCACACTACGCATGTAATTTGTTTATTCTCTTTCACTACAGTTTTGTCTTAACGGAGGAAATGAATGTATCCAGACGTTCAAATCTCCAGCTGGTTCTTGTTTCTTCCCCTCCAGCTTTAAATTTATTTCTCTCTTTTGGTACGAGAAAGTATTACGTGATATAATCTAACACCCATTAGTAAACTAACTAGACCAGTTTATTCTCCCTTTGTGGCTATGTCCCGTGTCTGCGACGCCAGAGCTCAAACAGGGAAACGCCGTTTCCAATCAGTGCAGCCACATAAAACAATGTTCCCTCCCATATAAGAATGGAAGGAGACATTTACGGGACCTGAGGCTAGCTTACAGAGATTCTATTTATAGTGTACATGTGTGTACAAACTAACAACACCAATGAGAAAAAAACTGCTAATTTTGGTGTCCATGGGATTTTAAAAGAAATAAAAATTAAAATGTACACAGAACACACATAGACATTCAACTCTGACGGGCGATCATAGCTGAATAACGCAAAACAGGTTAAAATTACTACCAGACACAGAGTTATAAATACGGCACGCTCTGTTGTACACAAAGTACCCCACTTGGCCATCTTTGTTTGCACGTTTGTCTTTATCTGACGCGCAGTACTGTCACTGCAATGATTTTGTCTGACTCCCTGGACAGCCGTTATACACTTTCCGAGTCCGGATAATGTAACTTCTCTAGGTGATCTATTGATTTATAACCCTTGAGATTCACAAGGTGCACAGCCCTTCGACAAATTCACATCAAGTTGTCTTGTCCTGTGGTCATGGTCTTCACGTGTCTTCTTGTGTCTTCTTTATCCAGTTCATTCCTGCCCTCATTTCTTTTCTCCATGTACTGTTCGGTAGGGCATTCCAGAACAAGGCCTGCCCTGTATTATTATCACCATGTTTCCACGATATGTCATCTACCGCCACCGTCTTCTTCTCATCTCCTGTTCCACTGTAATAGTCGGGTTACGCTCTTGTGTGTGCGCGCAGCTTATTAGTAGGTAAATAATTGACAAAAGTGAACATGTGACGTCATGTTTAAATCTTTCTTCTTTGGTCCTTGGCAGCTGAATGACAAGGCAATCGGTGGCCATCACGCCTGGTGGCGTGTTTGAGGGCAGCAACAAACTGTATCTTCTATTGTCGGTCGACAGCCATCCCCCTCGTGTCGTGCCCCAGCTCTGGTTCATGCTCTTCATCTCTGCCTCCCCAGTTCCCCGCCAGGTAATTTTTGCCCGGCCTCGTTTTCGCTTTCCTTTTGGACTTCATAGCATGGTAGTTCTGGTGATGGTGTCAGGGTTTCTTCTGAGGATGCGGCCAACCCAGTGCCAGCGTCTACCCGCTATGATTGTGCGCATGTCTTCCTGGTGGCTCTGAGTTCGTAGTAATATTTCAATCACAATTAGGTATTTTGTCAAACCAGTGATACTAGAAAATAGACATAGTACCGAGCGATAGAGACTCATAGATGGTTGCTTGAACAGAAGGACTGAAATGGTATGCCAAGATCTGTAATACTGAACTAATGGGGGGAACAACCCAGATAAACACCAATGGAACAAGAGGAGCGAAGAAGCCGCTGGAGTTTGATATGACACACAATGAGAAAACCAGCTGAGAGCATTACAGGGGAGTCTCTGTTCTTGGAACCCCCCAGGTTAAGAGAAATAGTAGACTATACACACACTTAAAGAAGAGAACTTTAGACAGACAAGAGTAAATGGTTGTAAAAGAAAAATGGAAACGCTTGCGCGGATGGTAACAGGACCAAAATGACCACGCGTTTGTTGAAAGATTAACATTTTATATCTGAGTAGAGAATGTGATCAAAAAACGATATAGGACAAACATTAATCCACCCACGATCGGCTGTCGGTCGAGAATATGAAAGGTTAATCTCCATGGACGCATTAAACTTTGGCGACAGTGACAGGAAAAGCAAACAATCTTAAACATGTTTACTTTTAGGAGATTCGGAAGTTACACGTAAGACCTTCGGCGTCAAACTTAACATCTGCGATTTATTACCTTGTTATGAAAAGAATATAGCACATCTCATGAAGGGAGAAGAAAACAAATAAAGAAATCAGAGAAAAGGTAGGAATGAATGTATAAACAATGAATAAGATCAAAGTCTGATAGATACAATACTTTGGTCACCCTAAAAGACATCAAACCTTGCTGAAAACTAAAACAGAAGAAACAGCTGAAGGTAAATGTGAAAGAGAGAGACAGAGCTATACGTGGAACATAACACCCTTAGCTAGACAGGGAAGAGTCTATCAGACTAAACCATCAAGGCAAGTGAAATAAAGTCGTTGGATATCCGTTGCAGTCAACATTCAATGTGAAGGTGGTAGGTGATCACATCAGAACATTCAATGTGAAGGTGGCAGCTGATCACATCAGAACATTCAATGTGAAGGTGGCAGCTGATCACATCAGAACATTCAATGTGAAGGTGGTAGCTGATCACATCAGAACATTCAATGTGAAGGTGGCAGCTGATCACATCAGAACATTCAATGTGAAGGTGGTAGCTGATCACATCAGAAAAGCGTACCGAGAATAAATCACCATCGTTAAATCCTTCTTGCGGTTCATGCCGCCCAACATTGTAGTTGCTCTCTTGTAAGATGTTTGTGGCAACAACAACAACGGTTATGTGCTCCTGCATTTGAGGTTTCTGCAGCCAATTATTCAACAAGATGAACTTGCTAACCTCCTGCTCAACCTCAAACGTATCACCTGTTACGACATGCTGGAGAAAGCAGTGGTTCTATTCTTGTGTTATTTCCTCATTGAGTGTCGCTGATAATACGGGATGAATGAAAGAAATAATAGGAGGGGCAGAAGGTAGTGAGTGTCGCTGATAATACGGGACGAAAGAAAGAAATAATAGGAGGAGCAGAAGGTAGTGAGTGAGGGAGGAAGGTAAGCGGGCGGGCAAAGAGAGAGAGATTAAGGAGGAAACGAGGGATGAAAGGAAGGAATTTAAAAATGCGAGTCACAATGAATACTTCAAGCTCCACTATGTACTAGGGCCATGGATTTCCTGGGTCTTATTTCTAAGAACCACTGTAATTATTGGCGAAACATTAATGAGTAAACAATACATAAAGATAGCTGTCAACAACTGTAGACTGCCTTGAACAATCTGGTAACAATGCGAGAGATCGCGGTGAAAACATAATGTATCAAAAAACAGAGAGGACAGATCTAGCATGTCGTGCCAAAATGTCTAGATTTAGAGCCAGTATCTGAAGAAATGTAATGAATAAAAGCAGTTGTGGAAATAAATTACTGTCAGCGCTACAAGTCATGATAAAAGAGAAAAATTTCAAACATGGCTGAACTTATTCTACATGCTTCTTTTCAATGAATTTTGCCTCGTTTTCGCGAGGCACGACCCCATCAACGTAGACACGCGTTGTGTTGGATATTTGAGGGCGTATGGTACTTCCATAGCAGATACTGCCGTAGCAGAGTGAAATGTTAGAGACTACAATATACTGGGTCCAGCATCGAGGATTGGGGTGATCAGTTTCTCTTCCCCACTGTCTTTTCCTTCCCTCGCTCAAGTGCAAAGTCAGATATCCATTTACAGCTGGGTAGACTAGAGCGTATCGATATTATGAATCGAACTTGGCACCTCCGCCGCGACAAACCAACGCTCTAACCACTTTGTCAATCTGACGTTGATTTTAGGACGCGTTTCTAAAAAAAAAAAAAAAAATAAATAAATAAATAACATGTCGATCTCGTTTTCAAATTTCCGTTTCAGTGATATAATTAATAATCAGCTATGAAAAAGTTTTATAATAATCAATTGTGAAAAAGTATAACTTGCATATTTTACCCGTTCGCTGACATAAATTTCATAGCAACACAATACAAGCACGCCACATCTGGCTATATGAAAGATAAAATCCATGGATTTGTGCCGTCCATAGCGCTAAACATTAAACCACAAGAGACACCCGAGTATTAAATATTTATTTAAAACATCTGGGCTCAGACTGGATTAAATGTCTTTTCGTCTTTCAAAAACACTACGTATTCTTCTGTATGTTCAACTCCCATATGAATGATGCAGTTTGGACACATAACGTCAATGACTTACAGTGCTACGAACAATTAGCAAAATTGCTTCTTCTAATTCTGACTGCCGAAAATTAAAGTTTGTTGGGCACGTTATGAGAAAACAAGTCAAGGAAAAAGTAAGTTTTAGAGATCTAATTTTATTATTGTTACTAACTGCGCTAAGTACAGAACATAATATGTTCCATATATTCTACTGCATAGAATAAAAGTTGGTGGCCAGTTATCATTATTCGGTAATTCCTTTTATCATTTACAAAGTATATAATGGCGTGAACGATACGACCAACTATACACCTTGAGCCAAACAGAGTCCCAAAAAAAGACAACATATACATTTACTGAACGCTCATAACTCATGAATAAACCGAGTTAGAATTTGGCTATTTTTCAAATGTGGAGTGAAATGATGGTCTTCACCAACGTTTTCATTTTGGCTCTATAAGAGCACGCAGCCCCCACAACAGATGGCCTCCTTGCAGGAAGCCTGCACCATAACACTGACCACAGAGGTGGTGTCTGTAGCAATGTGTTGTACATGATGAGGTTGCCAACGTTATGTATAACCTCATATTAGTTGTCTCTTAAGACATGTCAGTGCCAGTAGAAGTCCTATCCTTTCATTCTCTCCTTAAAGACTCCCCGGCCCTACGCTGGGGTACAATGATGGCACTAGATAACCTATTAGCAGGGCTCTGTAGTCGGAGTCGTGTAGTCGGTCGTTTTTTTAGTGGAAGTGGAGAGTCGGCAAAAAATGTGTCCGGACTCCGACTTGGAATTGTAAGCCATATGAATAGTTTAAAAAAATCTGGAGTCGGTAAAAAATGTGTCCGGACTCCAACTTGGAATTGTAAGCCATATGACGAGTTAAAAAAAATCTGTAGTCGGAGTCGGTAAAAAATGTGTCCGGACTCCGACTTGGAATTGTAAGCAATATGACTAGTTAAAAAAAAAATCTGTAGTCGGAGTCGGACTTCTAAAATTTCAGAAGTCGTAGTTGGGAGTTTTTTTTTTGGGCCGATCCAGAACCCTGTTAATTAGTACTTGTGCACTTCGCTAGATGGTAGTCTTTAGTGCGATAGAAAACGGAACTGCCATTCATGTTTAAGAAAAGTAACTTAACTCGAGTGGCAGTTGGTTAGAGTCCTTGCTTCACGAGACAAAACTACTGCGTTCGGCATCAGGTATGGTCCAGTCTACCCAGGCATCAATGGCTACCTGACTCTGCTCTTGAGTTAGAGAAGGAAAATGCAATGAGAAGGATACCAGCCACTCCAGCTCATTAAGCTGAGATCTGGTATAGTCAAGTCTCAAGACTTCACTCCTCTCCGGCCGTATCTGTTACATAATTTTTGGGTCGATCTCTTGTCCTCTCCGGCCGTATTCAGTTACATTTGTTGTGCGTACTGATTACGTGAAATTTCCATGATCGGCACATTTCTTTCTCAGCTGTCAAGCAGATATTAGCTATTTCCTAATCACCGTACATTCTTTTCAGTAATAATTTGTCTTGTCTGTTTACCTGACCATCCCTGCTGAGAGAGTAGACAGGTGATGCAATATTGACCGACAGTCATGTTGGTAAAATTCTCGTGTACCAAACCTTGGCCGCGCCGGATTAGCACGAGAACGCCCAGCCAGTTTATTTAGCGCTAATATGGCGATTAGGATTCCCTAATTACAGTCGTGAAGAGTCACAGTCCAGATGGTTTACACGAGGGTCGGTGTTTGCACAAGGACGGGGAGATAAATTACCCGTCTGTGGACATATTACAGACATGCACCTGGAAGACGGAATGAGGTAATAGCATCCAGATAGAAGTATTACGAAGATATTACTTGAGATAAAATAAGAAGGAATATTTCGGATTTAACTGACAAACGTGAATATTCGGAGGGTCCGACATGTGTATTAAACCCACATTTTTTTTAACACTAAAAGGAGGGGACTATAAAACTTGAGGTTTAAAAACTGTGGAAAATTTAACTTCAAAGAGACAACCAGACTGTCAGAGTTATGAATAACAATCAGGAGCTGTTGAAATGATAACTTGGTGCGGCCAGGAAAAATTGGCCAGGTAACGTTAGCTCCGTTATAAGATTGACGACCACTTGCCACCCCTATCGACACCTGGTATTAAAGTGCAAGATGTAGGTGTCTTCTCTGATTTTAGAATGTTGCTGTGTGTGTTGCAGTAGAACAGTTCACAGGGTACACCACAGGCAACATGACGTGTAGAGTCATAGAAATGGTAACTTCGCTTTAGTTTTATACCATTTATTGCACGCCACAAAAACAGTCATGATATTTATGTCATCATCAGCACAGTATAACGAATGCAGCATTCAAAATCATATTAACTGATAGTCATGTAGGATTCAATACTCCATAGTTGTATGGTAAACAGATATCATAAAGTTCTGGTTCGTGAAGCTTTATAAATAATATATATAACTTCTGCAACAGTGTCAGCTGCAGATCTTCAATGTTCATAGACAATAATAATTATTCCCTTCCTGATGCTAGCAGATCAGATGTATACAATACGTCCGTTTACTGTCTGCACGTGAGTAGCATACATGGATTACAGGTCAGCTCGACCTTTATAACCTTCCTAAGTCTAACCATCTGACTTGGACGTGATCTCTGATATAACGAATCCTGGAACACAGACAATAGTCTTGTTGGTCTAGAGCGACCCATATATTATAACTAGTTCAGGTATAAAGATACCGGTGACTTAATCCTAGTCAAAGTACCTCTCCATTTTGAATCACACAGGCGAGCAAAAAGGCGACAAAATGACGAACCTCTAGATGATAGCATAAAGTTCGATACAAGAGGAATTACCTTATTTCGGAAAATCAACCATGAACATATGCCTCCAGGCAGGCTTGAATAATACTGGGAAATAGTCTAGTTAGTTAACTAACTCACAAAGACAATGTATTTCCCTCAGAAAATCACAAGACGCAGGTCGCGTCTGCTCGCTACTCGGACCATTTCTAAACTCCCGAGCTGGGCGGAACAACAAACGAAAACCAAGTCGAGACATGCGCAGAGCGACAATCTCTGAGTCGCCGTTCACAATAAGACGATTCTAAGAACATTCGAGATAAAAGTCTTACACAGTCGCGCCTTTTATGGTCATGAACAGAAGCGTTAAGAAAGGTTTCAGGCATCTACAACAGTTGACTGATACTACCAAATAAGGAGATATGGTCACGCTTCGTTCAAGAAATTATAGACCGAACGTGTCTCTATACAAGAGAAGGCAAACTCCTAAAAAATTGTAGTCTCGATAACTCGGATTATGTCCCTTTGACTGTAAAAAACATAATACACACTTCAGTCAAAAAATGATCATACATACGAAAAATGATCATACAAAGGCTTTGAAAAAAGTAATTATTTGTGCGTAACAAGCATCTTGAGGACTTAAAAGTCCAGGAAAACTCTACCATTATTAGCAAGGAAAACCGGAACCTGAGGAATCTGAAACACGGAGTCAAAGTGGGAACCTATTGCTAACATAATAACACCCCAGACCACGTGTAAGAGGCATCGTTAAGCTGCCTTAAACTATTTATCTGAGTCAGCAGTTTGTGAGCTTAAAGATTGGTGTAAGCTGTACATTTTAAATTCTATATTTTGCATTATTAACATGTGAACTAATATGTATATACTGACATGTGAATATTAATATGTGAAAATTGCTAGGGAATGTCCAAGTTATTTGAGGCTGGCAACCTCAGCATATAGAATGATGATTTCATGAACCACCACTGCAAGGGCTGGTGACTGCTTTATCCCTAGTTTCATAAAGAGAACTAAAAGCAGAGGTAGTCCCAAGTTCCATATGGAGTAGGGAGGTAATGATGAGAGAATGATGTACATACTTATTATATTATTAACATTTTCAACCAATGTAAAGGTAAATATAAATCTATTCAACCTAAATGCAATGAATGTTTTTCCGGTCAATGGGATTAATATTAATTCTCAGCGAGGGTAACAGTTCTGAGATAGATGGGATGGTGAAATAGGAAGAGGGGGACACATAAGTATGGGTCGGGAAACTCAATGCTCAGAAGGTATTCGTTTCTCTTCTTTTGTAATACTAGTCGGTGGTACCAACTGAGGATACTATCTCTGGAACAAGTGAGGGTATAAGTGGCCTGAAGTCGACGCTAGACACCATCATCAGACGAATCTTAGAGACGAGGAACCAGCTTGGTAGTTACTCCCTGACACTTCTTCGAACGTGCTACAACTTTCAAAATTGACCAGTGACGAGTGTGCAAAGAACGAAACATCAGCTGGAGCAGAACAGACAAACGCATTGGCAGCTAAGTAGAAACATAAAAGCTGCCAAGTGAACTATCCAATTTTTAACGCCATAACATCAGCCAGTGGTGATAACTTTTTCTATAAGGAATTATTCATTTTTATAACTGTTAAAACATTATTGACTATTAAATTTGTTACTTTTATAAGAACAAATCTAAATTTGATTTAATCATTTTGAATGTACCACATCCGTATGTCTCAGACAATTTCTTAAACAGAGCTATATAATAATAATAAGAGGAATTTCGCTGACTATTTCAGCTGGGGGCTTCAACGAGCTAACGAATTATAAGAAAACCCTATCCTTCACAAAAGTTCACGGCAGATACTAGAGTTAACATTAGCTCAGCCTCATACAGCATTGTTCTCGCTTTTCTGAATATCTTGTGATCACTCCCTTGAGGTAGAAGCATCATTATCCTTCTACCTACAACTCTGCCAGGAGTAATCTCGTGCGAAGGTAGACACCTTTGAAGACCTACATTAGTTTACTCTTGAGTTTTGGCCACTGTTGGACCACTACTGCAGATCTAAGTGGAGGCAACCCGTGACAGTATCTACTAAGGGACGATCGTTACCTTTTAACCTGATTCTAAAGTGCTACAAGAAAACTGTGAATGTGACAGGTAGACGGATGTTTACGAAATAAATGTTCAAAACCACTGCCAACTACACAGGTAAACTTTCACAAAGTTATGGAATAAGCCTGAGGTTGGTGGAACAGTGCGAAATGTGAACTTCGGCCAGTCTGAAAGAACTCGCAGTTGTCAATGACTTTAACACATGTGATCAAAGAGAATTTGTTTTCCACGTTTCATTACTTGGTCACAAGAAGCCACTTTGAAGCGAAACGGTTCTGCCAAGTTTACAGAACTGCATATACAGGGGGCAACGAACAACCGAAATATATCGAAAGAATGAACCGTTAACAAGAAAGGGTGTTGTTTATGTTTCTCAAATTATACCATTGTCTTTTTTGTGCAACCAGTGCACAGTTTTTTAACCTGCGGTACATGCGTACGTAAGTGGGTTCTAGTGGGTCCGTATACATAACCTCAAATTTAACATTTTTTTATTATGCGCTATGTAAATTTTTTCCACGAAGGGATCCGTAACCTTCATCGAGCAGTCAAAGGGGTCTATCGCACGTAACAGGTTAAAAATTCCTGACCTAGTAAAACGCATCACTAGTTATAATTGTGTTGTTGTCGTCATATCTGGCTTTGATTTACCACAGCGATCTACCTTAGTCATAAGCATGCTCGTATTATTTTTGTACATTTAAATCAGTTATCGCTATCTTTTTTTTCTACTATTTTCGTGCGTCTGTCCCTTTATGAAGACCTTGTGGGCGAAACATTGGCCTTTTCTTCGTCATTTGTCTCAGTAAAACTTACATTTCATATTTTAATTCACCGTACAGAAGTGAGTAAGCTCTATTACCGTCTTCCGGATGTCCCTGAAGTCTGGTTCATAGAAAAGGTACTTACACAAAAGGTAACATAAAAGCTGTTATTCACATAACTTGCTCACATATACACAAATTCAGGCGTTATACCCAGTCACAATCAGATGGTGAATGGTGTAAGCAGTAATGATGTTTTATGCGTCAATAATGCACTGTGATTCCTGATCTCCTGCAGTATTATTAACTTTCATCCTGTTAAGTCATGTTTTTTTGAGTGGGAGTTAGGTGTTTGGGATTATTATGTACAGGTCTGATTTTTTTTATAGACACGCTAGTAAGCACGTTTAAAGTTATGAGATGATTTTTTATTTGGGTGCTTTGTGTACGACATTTTTTGGAAAATAGCTCAACTGAGTATGAGTTAGTTTTTGTAAACATAAAGTGTTCAAATGTTCTTAGTAGTAGTTGGGGGAGAGATACGGGTGAGCTGGGCTCACATCTCAAGCTGTTTGTTCGCGCAAGATTTTACTGAGTTGTACTGAGAAACTATAATCTCGGTCAGTATGTATCTGGCAGAGCTTCGAGACGGGATAGTCTCGCTAGTGTGCCCAGTGTGTTTTTTTTTGAGTCTTGATTCGGGGATTGTATGAAGAAGAACGCATTATTCTCTTCATGGAAACTATTCTATATATTATTCTATAATCTTGATAATGGAGAATCTAAGGATATAAGATTTCATCACGGTAAAGCTTCCACCGTCTATGAGTGAGCCCGATCAGATTCCTTATGGATTATTTGCATATGTTTGCCATTGTAGTTTTGCAACGATTGACTGTTCATCGATTCGCTGTTCATGCGATCAGATTTATTATGGATGGTTGGCATATGTTTTGCCATTATAACCTGTGACAATGTACTGTCCGTGATGTCAATGTTGCTGTGGTCAATAAACGGTGTATGCGTTTGAAAAACCTTATTCGTCTTACCCGTTGGTGGATTTCCTGACCTTACGTTACTGTTGTGTGGGTGATAACAGAATATAGACCAACCTAAAGAACTCATGACATTCGCTCATATATATTACACACCTGTCGGCCACTACAGTAAGCCCGACCTTACTGACATCGTCCTTGTCAGTGGTACTACACCACAACACCCACCACAAACATTCAACAATAACAGAAACACTAATAGAACAAATTGTAACGAATACATACACCAACAGAAGTGGCAGCTTGTAACGAAACCACACACAGCAACACATCCATTCCTGCAAAATTTACAAAAGTCTATCACAGTTTGTATTGAAGTTATAAGCAGAGGCGTAGCTACAAAGCTTTCGACCATGGAAAACAGTATCTTTTGGGCCCCCCCCCCCCCACACACACACATCGACGAACATAATGGAGGCCACGTACATTAATCGCGCATGTGCTACTTAACTTTAGGCGCCTTGGCAGCTGCCCCTTCTTTACTACGACACTAGTAAGTATTTTTTTTTTTTTTTTACAAATAATATTTTGCCTCGTTTTGGCGAGGCGCGTCCCGTTCACCCTAGACGGTTATGTTAGAACGTATGTCCAAATATAAAAGACCTTTAGGTCCGAGTCTGACTAGTATTCAAGGTGTGTATACGTTTTACTGAGCTCTCGACTGACAGAGTGGTATGTGTGCTTGACTCTCGACTGACAGAGTGGTATGTGTGCTTGACTCTCACGGCAGAGTTACCCGACTGTGAGTTCAGTATCTCGTAGAGTCACTCTCCTGTCTAACAAGCTGTAAACAGGTATCTGAGTGACGAAGTGCAAAGGCAGCGAGATTGGGCACTGGTCATCTCACTTAATAAAGCTGCATCTATAATATTAAAGTCTCTAGCACTTTACTCCCCTAGTGTAGTATCTGCCATGGGACTGTCTTTTATCATTTAATAAGTTTTATTGGAGCACTCTGTAGAAAAGACAAACCGAGAGAGCAATACAAATAAAGAGAGAGAAACTCGAAACCTGTAAATAGTTAAACATAAATCAGCTGCAGGTACTCGTGTTGGGAGAAATAAAGAAGTAGAAAACTAGGCTGCACACAAGTAATAGTAGTGATAGGCTTACCGAAGAGTTGAACCAGCACCATCGCCTCGCTACGGCAGTGAATCGTGACTAACCACACTGCCAATTAAACACCAGAAATACATTGCTTCGCCGATAGTGGTCATTGCCCCGCCAACCCGCGCAACTACTGAAAATAGGACTGGGAAACTACCCAGACTAATTACAGACGCAATAATTTCTATTGCTTACCTATTTACCAGTAAAGGCAAGGTAACACAAGACAAAGAACTTAATACTGTGTTTAGTAAATTACAGAAAAATAAGAGCAGTACAGAATAGCTGGTAGAACATTACGGTAATACATTACTATTATTGGAGCCGCGGTAGCATAGTGGTTAGTGCACTGGCTTCCTAGCTCAGTGGTCTATGGTTCGATCCCCAGATGATGTGGGATTTTTTTAGGCCGCAAACGGCTCCTGGGTCGACCCAGCCCCAATTGGGTACCAGAGCAACTTCTGGGAAGGTTAAGGCGGCCGGCGTGATGCTGACCACATCACCCCTAGTGTGCCGATGGTCAAGAAAATATGGGCCTAACACCATATTCCCAATATGCCTCAATGGGCGTGTAACGGGATCCTTTAACTTTTACCTTTTATTACTATTATTATTATTATGAGAACGTGAGAGATGCGAAATTAAAGAAAGTGATCATTATATAGATATACATGGGGATGAAAAACTGGGACGGGTTGAAGCTACATCTGTTTTGTTTGTCTCTGTGTGTTTCTGGGTTTTTTTGTTTTTTTTTTAACTATGAAAATAGGACCAGGAAACTACCTAGGTTTAATTACACACGTAATCACTTCGTTAACATTCCTATTCACCAGTACAGGCAATACAACAACAAAGACCGTAATATTGCGTCAAGTAAATTACAGAAGAGTAAAAACAGTACAAAATCGCTGGTAGAATTTTAAGGTAACACATTACTACTACTATTATTATGAGAAGATATAGAGAAAGCGATCATTACATATTTTTACAAGGGGTTGACAAGATGGGACGGGTTGGAGCTACATCTGTGTGTGTGTGTGTGTGAATGTTGTTTTATTTTTTTTTTTTAAATCTCCTGTCCAAACTTTATGTTACATTACTTTGTATCCATTCCCCGGGTTATTTAGCAGCATCTCCAGTTCTCTGTATCCCTTGCTTGACAGCCTGGCCCAGACATGATTAATCAGGACAGCTATACGTTTAACAGGATTGAACGGTCTCTACAACTATCAACTTGATCAATATGTCTGCTCTCAATGAACATTCCGCTTCTTTAGAAGATTCACTGTTTTAGAAGATTTGGCACTTAAGGGGTTCAGTGCTTTCAGCACATTCCTACTGACAATTGTCACCGGCATAAGTCGTAAATCAGCTAGAGCTGAGAAAGGCGACACTATTAGTAGAAACGAGAGGTCAACTCACATTCTGGTCCACCCAAGAACATACAGGAATCTACAATTCAGATAGTAGTCCTTATAAGGGTTTTCCATTTTCAGAACTGCCAGCAAACTAGCGATAACATATTTATAAATTAAATTATTACAATAGCACACACAACAACAACAAAAAACAGCAAACAATTAATAAGCATCAACACTAGGAATAAGCGGCCGACGTGATGAATTCAAACACCCAGCTAGCGGTCCTTTTCAGGTCTAACATCAATGCAAGCCAAAATGGTCAAAACTGGATTGACAAAATTGGCACTTCTTCTTCTTCTTCTTCCATCCTTAGCCACCGACCGTCAAAGCAGTCAGTGGCCATTACGCCTAGTGGCGTCTTAGGGCAACAGCAGATAGATTTTCTTTGCCATTGTTTCCCATCACGCCTAGTGGCGTCTTTAGGGCAACGGCAAATCAACCCATTTGCTGTTGTTTCCGTAATCGAAGTGGCTAAAAGAAAAAAGATGACTCCGTATTTACATCGGATTCAGTGTTTTCAAAATATTCGGCACTGACAGACGGACTCAGGATTTCACTAGTGATTCAACGTTAACAGATATTTTAACGAACTCTATCTATCCCAATAGACAGACATAAGGTACGCTGAGGTATGGTCAATTATTCTACCACGACCGGTTGACTCGTCCGCTTGGCTATAGTTAGATCTCGTCATGTTTGCACTCACATGATAAATGCTAAAGTATATTCCGCGTAGGATTTCTAATACTTGAATTTATCCTACAACCATTTCACAAAAATAGTATATTTAAATTTACGATATATGTTCTCATAATTATTTGCATTTTTATTACTTTACTTTTATATTTCGTGAAGTGTAGTAGGGATACTGAAGTTTGTGTTCTGTAGTGAGCAAGTGCTGTTGTAGGATTTCTGTGATGTTGTCTGTGTGACGAAATCAGTCGTGCTTTCTTATAACTCTCATTCACTCCGGCAGTATCGCTTCATTTCTTTATTTCTCTCTTTCATCGTCCTTTTATTTGGCATAATTGTTGCCCTTTCATTCATTTATTTTACTCTCTATGCTGAATCTAGTAGGGTGAAGTTTCTAACACTCCACAACCGTACGGAAGTATTGGCCACGGGACTATCTTTAATTTTCACATGTTTGCTTTGAGTCGATCCCAGACAGAACTGTAATAACGCCAGGTAATTTGACTGATCAGGGACTGATAAATTTTCGCTTCATTCGTCTGGCCACATTTGATAGAGACGGTCATCTCTATTGCCTCACGGCAGAAGGGGAACGACTAAGTAAGTAAGTATTGGACACTTTGGAATTTACAAGTAAACCCGCATTTTGTATACAAGACTGGAAACTTAGGAATTTGATCACAAGTCATAGAGGAATTAAACAAAAGTTTTCCCAGGCCCAGTGATTTCGCAGAACACCCGCCGTCAGAGGAATTAACTCTAATTTCCCAGACCAAGTCATACAGGAATTAAACAAAAGTTTTCCCAGGCCAGTGATTTCGCAGAACACCCGCCGTCAGAGGAATTAACTCTAATTTCCAGACCTAAGCGATTCTAATACAGAGATGTGTCCAGTCTAAATCTGTGCAAGGAGATTGTGTATTCCCAAAAATTTTGGGGTAAGTGTAAACAATTTATTTACTAATGGAAATTTTACATGTTTCTTGCTTAGTGGTTATAAATGAGGCTGGTAACCTCAACATATGAAAAGAGTATATGAACCACTACAGCAAGTGCTGGTGATTGTTTCTTGCTAATCGTGCGGGAAAACCCGACAGCAGAGGTGATCCCAGACTCTGGCTGAAGCAGTGATGAGTGATGACTACATCATATGTGCCTTAAGTGTAGCATATCATTTTGTGAGATTTATGTAACTTGTTAATGTTAATTCAGGCACAAATCATTATTCTCACTGTCCAGACACATTTTCCAGTTAATATACAGAAGAATATTGGTGAATTTTAATAATATTCATTGAGCTACGTTATGTGCTCAAGAATTTAATTCTTTTCAGAGATTAACATTGGTGGACGGACAACGGAAGAGTGTGCCTGTCAGAGTGATTCAATCAAATGTCCTTAGCAGAGGCTTTTGTTTTCTATTTTGTCCAATAGTTCGCGGAACGAAGCTAGGTCTGAGTGAAACGCAAGGAATCAACACCAACCGCCTAAATCGGACAGGTTGTGTGAAGAAGTGCCCTCATCACCAAACAGTAACGAAAATCACAGCTGCAGGACTCATCTAAAAGTTAAGTGCTTACAATAAGGCACTAGAAAAAAGGACATAATTTTCCTGAACTATATCCTCATCCTAAATCTCTGTGAAGAGAAAATTTGATTCCAATATAAAAGTCACCAGCAGATTATTTATTTTAAACTGTTAATACTAATTGATTATTAAATTTCTTACCTGTTGGTTTAAACAATCAAAGTCGATTCAGTTTTTTATATGTATGAAAGCAAACGTATGAGCCAGATTCTTTAATATCTATATATCATCATCATCATGTGACGTATTCTTTCCAGAACGTTGTCTCCATTACAGCTGCTCTGAACGCATCACGATTCTGGGCAAGTCGACCTGCATCAGCCAAAGACAAGTTCAGACTCTCTGTGATGTCCTGGGTCCACCGTCGTCTAGGTCGACCCCTTCCCCTTTTTCCAGGGACCATGCCTTCCATCACTGTTTTTTCCAGACTATTATGTCTTTTTATATGACCGAAAAATTTCAGCTTCCTTATTGCGATGGTATTTAGGAGCCAATGTTCCTGTACATTTAGTGAGTGCAGTACTTCTCTGTTGGTCTTTTTTTCTGTCCAGGGTATTCTCAACATCCTTCTGTAGCATTTCATTTCGAATGATGTAATCTTTTTTGCAACTGTTTTATTGAGTGTCCAAGTCTCGCAGCCGTATGTTGCTATTGGGAATATACATGCTCTGATCAGTTGTAACTTTGTTTCTTTGCTTGTGCCTTGCCATAGGTTTTTCATCTGTATTAGCTTATGTGAAGCAATTGCAAGTCTTCTTTTAATTTCTACTGCACAGTCGCCAGAGCTGTTAATGATTGATCCTAAGTATTCGAATTCATTGACACTTTCCAGTTCTTCGTTATCAATTTCAATTTCTGGTTTGGTCTTAACTTTGTCTGTTGTCAATACTTTGGTCTTCTTGGTGTTTAGGTATAGATTCTGGGCCTCGCTGTGTTTTTTGGTGGACAGAAGTAATTGTTCAAGTCCTTCTGGGTTGGTCGATAGGAGGACTGTGTCGTCAGCATATCTGATTTCCGGGATCTGGTACCCGCCGATGTTAAATGAGTCAAACTCTGTGTGTTCTTGGTCATCTCTTACGTTTCTCATGATATCTATATCTATATATACCTAGACATATATTTACCTCTAAACAGAGCTATACCATTGTAAGAGGAATTCGCTGAATTAACTCAGCTGGGGGCTTGAACGGGCTAAAAATCATTGCTTAAATTCTTCACAAAAGGCGACGGACAGATATAAGTTAACCACTGCTCAGCGCTATTCCGCATGGTTCTTGACTTCTGAATTATCTCGTGAATGCACCCTTCGTATAGAAGCGTCATTGCAGTTCTATCTACATCTCTGCCAAGAGTAATCTTGGGCGAAGGTAACCACCTTTGTCGAACCAGTTTAGATACTCTTGAGTTTTGGCCACTGTAGGACCACTACTGCAAAGCAGAGGAGGCAATCCGTGACAGTCTGTCCACGTGCCTCTTGGTGTTCCCCGTGCCCTGAAACCGGATGTAGTGGCTTAGTGGTCATTTATCGGGTTCTATTGTCATGAGATAATCAAATCACTTAATTTTCTGCCTCTCTGATGTAGGATTTCGTTCTTACAATTTTTCTTAAGTCATTATTTCTCATAGTCCCTTTTGGTAAATGTTTAGTACTAGTTTTAAAACGTCACTTGGGGGGAATCTGGCATCCATTTCAATGCCTAGGTTAAAACCTAATAACTACCTTGAACAGAAAGCGTTAAAGGTTATTCACGAGTACAATGTTTAACCTGGCGGATGAATCATGTAAATAAAACTGTGATTTTCTGAGAAACAATTAGGCCCTTTTATAACGAAAACTTTAATAATGAAAAAAAAACAGAACTTTTCTCCTAGTAACTTAATTCAATCAATACTCTTTAGCTTCCCAAGCATAAAGGCCTTCAACAATCGTAGGCCAGGTCCTGCTGCCGTGAGCCGTCCACTCAAGTTATTTTTTTGTCTTCATCATTTTCATCTCTGTCTCGAGTTCTCTTCTCCGTGTGTTCTTCAGTCTGTCTCTACTTCTGTTACTGTGGGGATTACAGAGCAAGGACTACCTGGTAATGTTATCAACAATTTTCCTCCATGTGTGTCAATCCATCGCTAGCCTCGTCTCGTTGTTTGTTCCACTAGTGCTTGTCTGGTCCTTGTCATACCATTTCAATCTTTCTGTTCTACCCAATCACCCATTTATGACAGTCTGTAATTTCTTGGTTGTTGATTTTGTACTTTTCCATGTTTCAGAGCCAAACAATAGGATTGACTTGACTCTTGAGTTGAAGATTCTTATTTTGGTATTGGAATTGATGTCTACTGATGTCAACATATTTCCGAAAGCAAAAAAAAAGCTTCTCTTGCCGTTTGTATCCTTATTTTGATATGACAGTCTGTGCCTCTATCTCTGTCTATACTGTTGCCAAGATAAATGTGTTGGAGTCTACATCTTGTAGGTGTGTATGTTCAAGTGCAATCTTGTTATCACTTCCGGCAAATATTTTCATTATCATTCTATTTTCCCAGTGTATTTTCAGACTCACTTGCTGAGACCGCTCATCGAGTATTTTGATTCTGTCTTGCATCTGGTTACAATTATGGAACTGAACAGCAAAGTCGTCAGCAAAATCTAGATGGCCCAACTGTTAAGTCAGTCGACTGAACTCCATTTCTGTTATTGATGTTTTCTTAACCAAATCTATCGGTTTCTTGTTTAAATGTCGTGCTCGGTGTAGATATATTATATTTTCTTAGAGGTAGATGTTGATGGGTTGTGTTTTTATTTTCCGGTGGCAAGGCAGAATAAAAGATTGAAAAACACTGTCCTGGAATATGGTTTAAAAAATAAAGGTAAAGATAGTGGATACTGGCGACGAGTTTTGAAGTGTTACAGACTTCACTACAGACTTCACTACAGACTTCACTACAGACTTCACTACAGACTTCACTACAGGCTACAAGGTCTAGCTTTATGAGGTGGAGCGACCAGTTCTATTTCTCGCTGCCTTTTTCCTACCTAACTCAAGAGCAGATATATAGACTGGATCGCGACATTACCAGTTTGATCCCAAAATCCGAGAACTTCACCGGCAAAGAAAAGCGCTCTTACCCCTGAGCCAATCTGACACAAACAGAACACCTTCCTCATTCACCCACATCCTCAATAGGTCTTGCTGGCAAAGATAACCTTGTTATCAACAAAAGAAACATCTCCAAACACGTGCGCCTTAAAAGATATACACAACAGACACTGCGCCCCGAATCACATTTCTGTCATCCTTTCTTTCACATTTCTGTCATCCTGTCTTTCACATTTCTGTCATCATGTCTTTCACATTTCTGTCATCATGTCTTTCACATTTCTGTCATCTTTTCTTTCACATTTCTGTCATCCTTTCTTTCACATTTCTGTCATCCTTTCTTTCACATTTCTGTCATCCTTTCTTTCACATTTCTGTCATCCTGTCTTTCACATTTCTGTCATCCTGTCTTTCACATTTCTGTCATCCTGTCTTTTATGTGCATAACAGATGTCTTCCTCAGCCCATTCCTGTTTGTCTCCAGTTTCTCGTCTCTATGTGTTCTTTCGTCTGCTTTTATTCCTGCGGATTCCATAACAAGGACTGCCTTTTAGTACTGTCAACAGGTTTCCTCACTGTGTGTCCTAACCATCGCCAACGTCTGACATATTGTTCCACTGGCATTTATCTGGTTCTTGGCATCAGTTCCACGCTAGCGACCTTGTTGTACCATTTCAATCCTTTTATTCTAAGAATGTACCAATTTATAAAAGTTGCTTTTTTACCTACACGTTAAAAAGTCTCATAAATATACTACTTTCACACACAAAAAAGAAATCTTTACTCCCACTTTTGGCACGTGCTAGAGGACTTACCCCAGCAGTTACCAGGACACTGTTCTAACGTCACAACTGTAACTTCACAGATTACTTTAGTTGTGTTACATCACCAGATGAAAATCTTTATTTTAGTTTGTTATTATCAAAGTTCAACTACTTACATACAACACTGTTAATATGCGTTAAACTTGAACATTTGATATCACCATCACCATCTAATTTGTTCACTAATATAGAGCATGGATCCACCACAGTAGATGACTCACTTGAGGACGCCTATCTAACAACATATGCGATGGTTACCGCAGAAACTCATTTTAACAAGGTGAGGTTGCCTGTCGCACCACTTATGACATGCCTGATGAAGCTCCAGTCTTACTCTCTCTTCCTTGTCTTCCCAGACACCCCCGAGGAACTACGCGGGGAACATTTGATTGATGATATTAATTAGCTTGTTATTGAGGATAGAAATGTAAAAGGGCCAAATGCCAACTTTCTGTACCCTGTATAAATAACGACTTTAGTTCGTTCATTCACTCGTTGTTGTGCAGCGTCACTGTTAGCGTTCGGGATGTTTCAAATTCCGCAACATTCTTCCCGTGCGATTTAACGTCTCTGTAATCAAGACGCAACATCCTTGAGTCTATTGACGATGTCCGTGATAAATCACTAACAGTGGTACAGCTTTTTACGCGCTTTGTCCTGGTGTAACAGAGATTACTCGTGGCCATTGCAGTCTGAGACTGGGGAGATTGGACAAAAATCGAGAAACTGGAAAAACGGTGAGAGAGATACCGGGTTGGAGGAAAAACAAAATACCTATTAGTGGAAAATAAGTACATGCACTTTCTTTGGGCATATTTTGAGAAGATGAAAGCTGAAATATATTGTGACAACAGGAAAGACTGAAGGAAAAAAAGACATAGACACGACAAAGTGAGAAGTATCTGATATCATGGCATGGACAGAAGTCAACAACAGAGTTGATGAATAGAAATATAGGCATGAAGTTATGGAAAGATATAATCGCCTATGCCACCAGACATGGTACTTGAAGAAGAAGGAGCACAAAAAGCATATGAAAACAAACACAAAACTATGAAACATAAAATAAAAACACTAAATTATGACTATTAATAGTAACAGCAATATGTATTGCATTTACCCGCCTTAGCTCGCGTTATCTCAAATTCGTGTAAACAGAGATCGGCTAAATCGCCCTCACACGCTAGACTTGTCCGGAATACAGATGCGGTTATAATCGTTTAAGTCCTTAAACTCGCGTACCACAGTGTGTTTTTTCCTTTTATTTTAATAGGAACTTTATTACGTAAATTTCTGGAATCAATGTCACCGAGGTAATAACTGGGAAACTGTGACCTACAAAGCATAGCATTTTTAAACAAAAATACCAACGACAGTTGCAGATGGAGCCAGCAACCTCACCATGTGCAACAACTCCCGACAGAAATCACCACTGATAGAGAAAATGAAGCGAAATGGTGAAGGTTCTTGCTAACGGTTTACTGCAGTGGTATTCATATGCGTATCTGGTGTCTGGTGTCTGGTGAATTGTATGTCCACGTTCTGCAGTTAAAAGATACCCTGCAGTTTTACAACATTCAGTGTCAGACTTCTAGTTTTGTCATTGTTGGATCCTGGTGGAGGTCGAACCCCGGACTCCCGCATGATAATCAGACACTTGCTATAACATCACAGAACTCACAACATCCCTTTTCGTTCTAAATCTTTTCTCCATGTCCTGTAAGGGGTGAAAATAAGATGGGAAAAAAAAAGACGAAGAAAGTCGACTGTGACGAAGAAAGCAAAGAAACTCAGGAATAAGTGTTTTATGTTTTATGTTTTATGTTTTAACAAAACTGTTTGTGTACATCTGAATTGTTTTGACTTCAGTAATCGTCTCTCTACAATGATGTCTTGGGTCTGAATTGTTTTCTAATCAGTAATCGTGTCTCTACAATGATCTCTGTGGTCCTTTCTGAACATAGTCTGTCCAGCGTGTAACCGGTCTGTTTTCCCTTGTTCCAAGGCTTGTCCCTCTTAAACTACAACAACAACGAATTAAACAAACGTGAAGGGGAATAAAACTAATTTGTACTCCTGGTCTGTTAATGAGGGTATTTTCGCTAGCAGTCAAAATAGTAGCAGTGGCAGAAGTTTTAATTGTAGCAGTAATCGTAGTAGTAGATGTGGCGGATTTAGAGAGGGCAAATTCCAAACTTCAGGCCATTCCACCAATTGTATTCCTACGCCTTGCTGGGTCGGGGTCCTTTTGGCAGAAAGGTTAGAGGGCATACCTATCGCGGCAAAGTTACCTGGTTCCGTGTTCGAAACATAGTAGTGTCACCTCCAGTCCATCTGGCTGTAAATGGGTATCTGAATCTGCTCTTGAGCTAGGGATGGTAAAGGCAACGAAGAATAGAACGGGTAACCCCATCTCATAAACTAAGACCCAGTATAAGTGAAGTCTGTAAAAGTTCACTCCCTTACGGATGTATCTTGTACTGGACCACCTTTTGTAAGTGTACTGGGTGACTTAAACAGTTTTTAAGCCGAGCTAATAAACCTTGATTACATACTAACATTTCTCAGTATCGGTTAGAACATTATAACACAATCTTGTATATGGGTGGGGTGATTCCAACATTAAGCCCCCGAATAGGCACCTCCCACCGAAACAGCCAACCCCGACAAAAATATCCTAAACAAGCTACTGCGTTACTTCTGCCTGATACATTTTCTTCTAAGATCTACTTATCCGTGCTTGCAAATCAAGCCCAACAATTGTCTTCGTTTTGTTGTTGTTGTTGTATTTTTTTTTTTTTTTTTAATTTGAGGTGGATACTTACAACCAAATCTGTGAGGTCTTGTAGGCAGGAAAACGACGGTGGTGCGGAAATTCTCACTCTTGTTACCATCGTAAATATCACGTCTCCTCACTTACAACCAAGACAGCACTCCAAATGCACTGATGTATCAATGTTTTACACACAATTATGGAATCTATAACGCACAGACAATTGAAGCGGTTTCAACACGTCAAGAGGAGAAAGGAATGAGAGAATAAAGTATGGACATAGAGCAGGGTTTCTCTAACCTGTAGTCCGCGGATTCCATGGGTTCATGAATTGATTTTGGGAAGTACGTGTACATAACTTTAAAAATCTGTATTTTTTGTTCACCAGAATGTTTACTCGGAAAATTATCAACAATTGTTGTATTTCAATACATATATTCTTTGCACAGACTATTTTTGTATTTCAGTAAGGCTACATGTAAACTTACAGCATTTTCTTTGTTATAAATGTATTATTTACATGCAAAATATTTAATTATGCGTCTATGTAAATTTTTTCGAAGAAGGGGTCCGTATCCTTTATTGGACAATTTACGGGATCCGTAGCCTTGACTGGACAATCAAAGAGGTCTATGGCACAAGAAAGCTTAAGAACCCATGACTCCCTTGTTTGACATCATTTTCTTTCTTGCTTCTTCTTGCGCAACTTTACCTATTCATTTGTTTACTATTCTCCTACTTGGGGTTCCACTCTACATTTGTTTCAACGGGAAAAATGTCGTGCTACATTACACAGCAGGAATGAAGACATGCCACACAATGTCTGGACCTTTGAGACAGACAATAGTATTTCAAACAAACTCGACTAGGTATATTTTGTATTGCGAGCTGATCATTCCTTCTGGATGTATCTTGACATCATTAAATGTCAATAGCTGGGACTACCTAGAAGAACTATTCTAGCTATGACCGGAATCAAATAAATCTATGTCCTCTCTTTGTGATGGAGATCGGACATAAACAAGTAGCAGATATACAACATGTGTATTTATGTTGGAAAACAGTCTTTCACTCATGGGCGTTGATAGGTAATAGAAGGATTGAAATGGTATGCCAAGATCACCAATGGAGAACTAATCGAAACAACTGCGGGGTGAGTGAAAAGTGACATCCTTTGTTTTTTTTAAAATGTCGATATTCTCACTTGTAACCATTAGATATACATGAAACAATAGTCCCAATAACGAGCATTAAGTGTCATTTGACTATTAAGTTGTTTTTTTAATTCACAGAAACACAATAACATCTAAAATGGTCAATAAACTCCTGTAACATGAGACAGGGAAAATTGCTGCCCGCTGTGAAACCTATCACATTCAACTTGATGACTGAGGGTGTTCGAACATTCAACTTGATGGCTGAGGGTGTTCGAACATTCAACTTGATGGCTGAGGGTGTTCGAACATTCAACTTGATGGCTGAGGGTGTTCGAACATTCAACTTGATGGCTGAGGGTGTTCGAACATTCAACTTGATGGCTGAGGGTGTTCGAACATTCAACTTGATCACTGAGGGTGTTCGAACATTCAACTTGATCACTGAGGGTGTTCGAACACCCATAATCCTTTAGCTCCGTCATAAGTATAGGCCTCCAACAAACGTATACCAAGTCCTCCTGTCACGTGCCGTCAGGTCAAGGTCTTTCTAATCTTCATTTCTGTCTTCAGCTCTCTTCTCCATGTGTGTGTGTGTGTGTGTGTGTGTGTGTGTGTGTGTGTGCGCGTGTGTGTGTGTGTGCGTGCGTGTGTGTGTGTGGTGTGTGTGTCTGTGGGTTTTTTTTCTCTCACCCCAGGGATTCCAGATTAAGGACTGACTTGATGTACTGATGTCACGATGTACTGATGTCACGATGTACTGATGTCACGATGTACTGATGTCACGATGTACTGTCACAGCAAGGCGATGGCGCCGTCTGGTTGGTCCTAGGTTCGATTCCCGGTAAGCCTATCACTTATATTTTCTTTTCTGTTGTCTAGTGTCATCCTTTATGTCCAACGAGTACCTGTTAATTACCTTTATTTACTTATTTACTATCCACAGGGCTCAGGTTTCCTTCATTATTTATTTCCGGTAAATACACAGTTGCTATACAACTGTTTCAGCTATTTATTCATTTCTCTTTTTTTTCTTAATGGAGCATAGAGCCACCATTGTAGTTGCTCCCATTGCAGGAAGATTGCACGACAGCATTTAAACGTTCTTGCAATGAAGGTTTTCTCTAGCTATTTGTTTTACACCATGGAGCTGCCAGCCCGATGTATATTTCAGCTACGCATCTAACATACTCAGTTACGAAAGTTCCAAGGTATATGAATCACTTCAAGGTGCAAAAATTCTTAAAATTTGTCTTAAATATCCAAAAAGAGAAGACTTAGTTTTATAAATGATTTGACAGAAAGTGACCGATCGGGAAAATGCACATTCTCTGTCCTAGTCTAAACTACAATTTGACATCAGCCTCCGATAACAAAACTATTTCCCCGGCAATATTCCAACTGACTTTCTCAAGATGTTTGTCTGTCTTCTTACGTGACAGTTAATTTTCAATCGAAGGGCTGCTTCCGAGAAGTCAATCAGTCAAGACGAGGCTCGCAAACCCAGACTGAGCGCGGAAGAATCACTTCACGTCACGTGATAAAGACTGATTCAGAGGTTAGCAAAGATCAAGTACCACATTCACAAGGAAGGTTGCCCGTAATGAATCTCTAGACTTCTCTGTCTCTTGTCTCGACCAAACACTTCTACAAACTACTTCCCGTTCATGTCTGGATGTTTCGTTCACATAATCCTCCTTTTGTCAGTCTGCATTCAACTTTGACCACTAATTTGGTTTTAAATAAACTATTGGACAATATTAAATACTGTACTTTAAACCGTTCGTTTTTGTTTATCACTTTTAAAACTAAATCACGAAACAAAGAAACATACGTTGAACTAGAGCGTCCGACTGCAGTGTGGTTGTTGGAGTACTTGCCTCCCGCGTTGAAACCGCATATAAGTACATGTGTATTTATGTATTGCTGTACCCATTATACATACACTAAGAAATTTTTAAAAAATAGAATGACACATTTACGGATACAATATCCAGCAACATATCAAGAACTTCAACAACTGGAAGATATAGCAAACACAGAAGACCACTGGCACAACATCAAACATACGGTATATGGCATGACACCCGTGGAGATGTACGCCAGCACGTATAACAACAGTAATCATAAACAAGATGAAGGACACACATACACATACACATACACATACACAACAAAAATGCAGATTTAAATAGAAACAAAACCAGAAACTCCAAGGTCAAGACTCATGACGTGTACACAGAAGCGAACAAAAGCTATGAAGAAGTATTAAAGGAGACAAGAAGAAATATTAAAGGAGAAAGAAGAAATATTAAAGGAGATAAGAAGAAATATTAAAGGAGACAAGAAGAAATATTAAAGGAGACAAGAAGAAATATTAAAGGAGACAAGAAGAAATATTAAAGGAGACAAGAAGAAATATTAAAGGAGACAAGAAGAAATATTAAAGGAGACAAGAAGAAATATTAAAGGAGACAAGAAGAAAAAATAAAGGAGACAAGAAGAAATATTAAAGGAGACAAGAAGAAATATTAAAGGAGACAAGAAGAAATATTAAAGGAGACAAGAAGAAATATTAAAGGAGACAAGAAGAAATATTAAAGGAGACAAGAAGAAATATTAAAGGAGACAAGAAGAAATATTAAAGGAGACAAGAAGAAATATTAAAGGAGACAAGAAGAAATATTAAAGGAGACAAGAAGAAATATTAAAGGAGACAAGAAGAAATATTAAAGGAGACAAGAAGAAATATTAAAGGAGACAAGAAGAAATATTAAAGGAGACAAGAAGAAATATTAAAGGAGACAAGAAGAAATATTAAAGGAGACAAGAAGAAATATTAAAGGAGACAAGAAGAAATTTTAAAGGAGACAAGAAGAAATATTAAAGGAGACAAGAAGAAATATTAAAGGAGACAAGAAGAAATATTAAAGGAGAAAGAAGAAATATTAAAGGAGACAAGAAGAAATATTAAAGGAGACAAGAAGAAATATTAAAGGAGACAAGAAGAAATATTAAAGGAGACAAGAAGAAATATTAAAGGAGACAAGAAGAAATATTAAAGGAGACAAGAAGAAATTTTAAAGGAGACAAGAAGAAATATTAAAGGAGACAAGAAGAAATATTAAAGGAGACAAGAAGAAATATTAAAGGAGACAAGAAGAAATATTAAAGGAGACAAGAAGAAATATTAAAGGAGACAAGAAGAAATATACTGATTAGTTGGCAAGAGCGGCACAAGAAGCTGCAGTCAAACGAAATGTCAATAACGCGTAGAACAGCACAAAGAAGCCAGGAAAATACAAGCAAGTAAATGGCCTAAAAGACAAGAACGGAAAACTGCAAAGCAATATAAAAGAGTAAATGAACAGGCGAGAAGAATATTTTGAGAAAATTGTGTACTGACCAGCTCCACAAAATCCCCCAATCATCCAACTACACAAGAGTAGCTACACGTCAGTTATGAAAGACCTAATAATGAAGACGTAGATAAAGCCTTACAGCTTTTAAATGCACAGATCAACGAAGCAGACATTAACACCTCAGACAAAGTATAGACATTACTTTGTAAAGTCTGGAAGGTGGAAGATTTACTAGCAGAATGGATAGTTTGATAAAAAGTTAGTTGCTTATCCTTTACAGGACGTGGCAATCAACCCCAGTTTTTATTGGCTGTTTGTGATTTTTCTAGGCAATTTTTTTCATTCAGTAGTTTGCCATTGCTTTCTGAACGGTTCGGCGCTTATACCATTGTTAACAATCCACACAAAGCGAACTGCTACCAAACCGCCTGCAGCAGGTTTCGAACCTGGTATATCTGGATTATGAAACTGCGTTCATATCCATTAGGCCACAGACGCCGAATGTGGATAGATTGATCCACAATCGAATTACCATAGACAGTCAAGAGTCCAGAGATAGACAACCTAGAGACGAACAACCAGGGTTTTGACAAAATAGATCCTGCACTGTGAATATAAGCTCAACAAAGCTTAGACCTGGCCTCACCTCTTTACTTTGGATATGTGGACTACGAAGAGGCATTTAACAATTGTGACCGCATGGCTTACTACACTACCATTTATACGTGTTAGAATATAGAAATAACAGACGTAAAGCAAATAAGGCATTTTCGCACAAAACGCAGGGTCATTAAAGTTCAGTTGGCAGTCACGACGAAGAGAGACAAAGATAGTGCAGTCCCAAGGAAAATATTAAATGCATGTTTTGAATGGAAAATTTTGTGAAGTGAGAGTTGCTATTTTGGTTTTGTCCATTGTTTAGAAAGAGAGACGTGTGGAAAAAGTCGAAAAGCTGAGAAAACGTGTGCAAATGTAGATAATTGTACCGTGTGAAAAAAGAAAGCATCGTGTGAAAATTGGCGGGGAAAAAGAAAAAATCGTATAAATAGGAGAGAAGTGCGAGAAAGGGCAGTGATTTCAGGATTTATGATTCCAATGATTCCATGATTTTGAAATTTTGAGGATTTTACAAATAGTGTTAAGTGAACTTTGTCTTTGAGAATATCAAGACAAGTTTTTAAGTAGACAAGTTAGTATATTATTCCATTGGATATATATATCTTTCATTGTGGATATATAAATGTTCCTCTTGGATAACTAACCATCATTGTGAAATTTACAGTGTTTGCCTAATGACATCAATAAACTTTAATTGAATTTTCTACATTGCTGTGTTTTATTTGGAACGTATAGTTGGAACATTTGAAAACCATTATAAGAGATTGCTTATCACTAAACCTAAAGGGAAGAATAAACCTGGAAAGATAAATGAGCAAAAGTCAAGTATTACCATCTCTGGCGGAAGTCCAGTTAGCACTTGAATAACAACAACATCAAAAGGATTAACTCCAATTGAAAATAAAATCAATATAACTACTTGCACATTTAACTGACACGGGCACATAACACATTCATTGGCGCCGTGACCTGCTCGGGCACATACACACTCATTGGTGCCGTAACCAGCCAGGTTACACAATGTTAACAGGAAATCATTTTGGAAACTGATGAGGCATTATGGAGTCCCCCTAAAGATTATTAACTTATCAAAGTAAACATAGGAAAACATGACATGCAGAATTCATCATGAAGGGCAACTTTAAAGAACCGTCTGATATACGAATTGCAGTGCGACATGAAAGCCTCTAAACTAAACAGCTTGACCCTCTAGATCAGGGGTCAGCAGCCCCGGAGCATTTGGGATCTACATTAGAAACACTGAGCCCTCTAAAGATCTTCTATTTGTATGTATATGTGTGGGTGCAAATATATGTAAATATATATAAATATATAAATATAAATATAAATATAAATATATAAATATAAATAAATATATATATATAAATATATATATATATATATATATATATATATATATATATATATATATATATATATTTATATATATATATATAAATATATATATATATATATATATATATATATATATATATATATATATATATATATATATATGGGTGTGTGTGTGCATGTGTGTGTGACAGAATTATTGGGTCGATCTCTTCTCTTCTCTGGAAGTAGTCAGTTACATTTGCTGTGAGTACTGATTACGTGAAATTTCAGTGGTCGGCACATTTCTTTCTCTGCTATCAAGCAGATATTAGCTATTTTCTAATCACCTTACACTCCCTTCGGTGATAATTCGTCATGTTTGCTTTAAGCTTCTCGGCTTTGCTAAGATTAGGCACAGGTAAAAAACCCAGATGGGCCGGTCAGTTATGTGTACCTAAGGCGTGCCGGGCGATAAATCATCCGCTTGCGAATAGATTACAGACACGCACTTGACAGTCTGAATGAGGTAATATCTTCCGGCAGAATTATTACAAAGATATTACTTGAGATAAAAGTAAGAAGTTATTTTTAATCACTGATGAGAATAGTACGGAAATTCCCCCTTCCATATTTGGAAGACATGACCTTTGCATTAACGCACATAAAATTCCTAGTAGAAATATTTTGAATTACCCCACCAAAACACACAGGTTCTGAAATTATTTGCCGGCATTCGAGATGTAAGAATAACCACATTTCTGATTGGGGCCTGGTCTAATAGTAAACAACACGTGCCAGGAACGAAAGGGGCAATATAACCTGACACTTTAGTCAATTTAGAACACTGTGAAAATTCACCTCGCGCCAAGAAGACAACCAGACCTTGCCAGAGTTAAGAATAGCAGCAGATTTCATTTAACAGACCCGACTTGTTTGAACTTCTTGAGGACTTAAAAGCCCAGAAAACTCTACCATTAATAGCAAGGAAAATGGGAATCTGAGGAAACTGTAACAAAATGTCAAAGTGGGAACTTATTGCTAAAATAACAACACCTCAGACTACGTGTAAGAGGCATCGTCAAGCTGCCTTAAACTATTTCTCCGAGCCAGCAGTCTGTGAGCCTAAAGATTGGTGTAAGTTGTACATTTTAAATTCTATATTTTGCATTATTAACATGTGAATTAATATTTATATATTGACATGTGAATATTAATATGTGAAAATTGTTAGTGGATGTCCAAGTCATTTAAAGCTGGCAAACTCAGCATATAGAATGATGATTTCATGAACCATCACTGCCATGACTGGTAACTGCTTTATTGCGAGTTACTTACAGAGAACCAAAGGCGGAGGTAGTCCAAAGTTTCTTATGAAGCAGGGAGTGAATGATGAAAGAAATGATGTACATAATCTATATTATTAACATTTTCAACCACTGCAGATGTAAATGTAAACATATTCAATCTATATTGTTAACATTTTCAAACATGGTAGATGTGAAGGGAAACATATTCAATTTATATTATTAACCTTTTCAACCAATGAAAAGTTAAATATACATCTATTCAATTTAAATGTAAAGAATGTTTTTCGCTCAATGGGATTAATATTAATTCTCAGCGAGAGTAACAGTTCTGAGATAGATGGGATGGTAGAATAGGAAGAGGTGGACACATAAGTATGTGTTGGGAAACTCAATACTCAGAGGGTATTTGTTTCTCTTCTTTTGTGACACTAGTTGGTGGTACCAGTTGAGGGTACTATCTCTGGAACAAGTGAGGGTATAAGTGGCCTGAAGTCGACGCTAGACACCATCATCAGACGGGTCTTAGAGACGCGGGACCAGCTTGGTAGTTACTTGATGAAACTTCTTCGAACTTGCTATAACTTTCAAACTTGACCAGTGACGAGTGTGATCCAGTCATCTATCCGCAAAGAACCAAACACCAGCGGGAACAGAAACCATCAAACTATTGGCAGCTAAGTAATACTTAAAAGCTGTCTAGTGAACTGTCCAGTTTTTCGAGAACTATAACATCACACTGTGGTGAATATTTTTTTCTAAAACAATTATTCATTTTTATAACTGTTAAAACATAATTGATTATTAAATTTGTTACTTGTATAAAAACTAAATCTAAAGTTAATTTAATCATTTTGAATGTACTACAACCGTATGTCTCAGACAATTTCATAAATATAATTAAACAGAGCTATATAATAATAAGAGGAATTTCGCTGAATTAACTCAGCTGGGGGCTTGAACGAGCTAACGAATTATAAGATAACCCTATCCTTCACAAAAGTTGACGACAGATACTAGAGTTAACATTTGCTCAGCCTCATTGTTCTCGCTTTTCTGAATATCTTGTGAACATTACCTTGAGGTAAAAGCATCATTATCCTTCTACCTACAGATCTGCCAAGAGTAATCTTTGTCGAAGGTAGACACCTTTGAAGACCTACATTAGTTACTCTTGAGTTTTGGTCACTGTTGGACCACTACTGCAGAGCAAAGGGGAGGCAATCAGTGACAGTGTGTATGCGTGTGTATGAGTAATCTTAAGCGCGGGGGGAGGGGGACTGTGATCCTTACAAAGAACAGATCGCGTTCCTGTCTCGTGCAGTTCACGAACATATTCTAAAAACCAGCTCGAGAGTTTTAATGCTGTTGACCTAGACCTACGCTTTTAATGTTGTTGACCTAGACCTACGCTGTTAATGCTGTTGATCTAGACCTACGCTGTTAATGCTGTTGACCTAGACCTACGCTGTTAATGCTGTTGACCTAGACCTACGCTGTTAATGCTGTTGACCTAGACCTACGCTGTTAATGCTGTTGACCTACACCTACGCTGTTAATGCTGTTGACCTACACCTACGCTGTTAATGCTGTTGACCTAGACCTACGCTGTGTTATGCTGTTGACCTAGACCTACGCTGTTAATGCTGTTGACCTAGACCTACGCTGTTAATGCTGTTGACCTAGACCTACGCTGTTAATGCTGTTGACCTAGACCTACGCTGTTAATGCTGTTGACCTAGACCTACGCTGTTAATGCTGTTGATCTAGACCTACGCTATTAATGCTGTTGACCTAGACCTACGCTGTAAATGCTGTTGACCTAGACCTACGCTGTTAATGCTGTTGACCTAGACCTACGCTGTTAATGCTGTTGACCTAGACCTACGCTGTTAATGCTGTTGACCTAGACCTACGCTGTTAATGCTGTTGACCTACGCTTTTAAATTCTGGCGGCGGGAGATTTCTAGTTTTAAAAGTATTTCCTCTACACCCCCCGCAGTCGCTTACAGATCGATCTGTCTGTCTATTTGTCCGACTCTAAGTTTCTATTTATTCACTTAAATAATCTACTTGTTCCGCTCTCATAATGGAAGTGACAGCACATTCCACCTCCATTTTACCATTATCCACCGTTTCTAATCTATCAAGTCTGTAGCAATCACGCTGACATTTTTCACAATTATCTTTCTGGATCGATAATAATCATCTTGATGCAGAATTTTTAAAAATCTCTTTCCATAAGCATTCCCATGGTAAATGACGCGGCAATCCAATATTCTTTGGCAAGCAACTGTTACGAGAGTGCCCGGAGGTATCCTGAAGGCAAAACTACTAAATTATTGCAACTATGTAAACATAAAGCAAATAAAGTTATTTGCTACACTGTAAAGAAAAAAAACGTTTGGAATTAAATGTAAGACTAGCGTGATTAACGTATGAATCGATGCATCCGGCGGGTATACAACCAGTGCGCTGCAGAAACACTTAGCATTCATACCCTTCGACAGTGCTGAGGGAGACTGAGCACCTAACGGTTTGCCCGGAGTGGAATGATGTACATTATGATCAACAATAACAATAAAGAAACAAAACAATTACAATGTGAAATTTAAAAGAAAATCAGGTCAAGGTTTCGGTGTATTGTTTATCCTTCATAATCGGCTTCAACTGATTGGACAAGATATTTTCAATGTTGTTTCTGACAAGCACGTGATGACTTCACAATGTTTACACTTGTTCTTACTTACTTAATTAGTCGTTTTTCTCCTACACTGGGGTGTAGAGATATGCCAGAGGGAGGGAGAGAGAGGGAGGGAGAGAGAGAGCCACACTATAATGTCGGCTGTCATCTTCCTGACCTGGTTCCGGTCTAGTCCTCGGTCCTACAGAAATTGTCAAATGTTATAGTTCCTGCGAACTCTGGGTAGTCCTGGAAGTCTGGAGCTCTGGCTCTTAGTTTCCCATATTTGTTGTGGTAGCCGATCTTCTCCCATTCTTCAGACATAGCTAAACCATTGTAAATTGGGACTGTACCACTTGTGGTCTGCAGGGGCCGGAGTTTGAGGTCATGTCGTATCATCTGGTTTACCCTTTATCTACTTAGTAGAAACGCGGAAGCAGCAAAATTGGGTTTTTATGGGCGCCTATAACCTGCACAACCCCGTGTAGTGCCCGGGGGATGGGGTCGCTGAAGAGACAAACGAAGAATAGGAATATTGCTGCCTTAAGCATGTCGTAGAAGGCGAGTAATATGCATGGTGCTGACAACTGAATCATGCAAAACATATTGGTGCAGGTGGATGATTGGTGCAGGTGGATGATTGGTGCAGGTGGATGATTGGTGCAGGTGGATGATTGGTGCAGGTGGGTGATTGGTGCAGGTGGATGATTGGTGCAGGTGGATGATTGGTGCAGGTGGGTGATTGGTGCAGGTGGATGATTGGTGCAGGTGGATGATTGGTGCAGGTGGGTGATTGGTGCAGGTGGATGATTGGTGCAGGTGGATGATTGGTGCAGGTGGATGATTGGTGCAGGTGGATGATTGGTGCAGGTGGATGATTGGTGCTGATTGGTGCTATTGGTGCAGGTGGATGATTGGTGCAGGTGGGTGATTGGTGCAGGTGGATGATTGGTGCAGGTGGATGATTGGTGCAGGTGGATGATTGGTGCAGGTGGATGATTGGTGCAGGTGGATGATTGGTGCAGGTGGATGATTGGTGCAGGTGGATGATTGGTGCAGGTGGATGATTGGTGCAGGTGGATGATTGGTGCTGCAGGTGGGATGATTGGTGGCAGGTGGATGATTGGTGCCCCGTGCAGGTGGATGATTTGTGGTGCAGTGGATGATTGGTGCAGGTGGATGATTGGTGCAGGTGGATGATTGGTGCAGGTGGATGATTGGTGCAGGTGGATGATTGGTGCAGGTGGATGATTGGTGCAGGTGGATGATTGGTGCAGGTGGATGATGCATGTGATGATTGGTGCCAGGTTGATTGGTGCAGGTGGATGATTGGTGCAGGCGGTGAATGGTGCAGGTGGTGATTGGTGCAGGTGAATCATGCAGGTGGGTGATTGGTGACAGGTGGTCATGATTGGATGGTGCAGGTGGATGATTGGTGCAGGTGGATGATTGGTGCAGGTGGATGATTGGTGCAGGTGGATGATTGGTGCAGGTGGATGATTGGTGCAGGTGGATGATTGGTGCAGGTGGATGATTGGTGCAGGTGGATGATTGGTGCAGGTGGATGATTGGTGCAGGTGGGTGATTGGTGCAGGTGGATGATTGGTGCAGGTGGATGATTGGTGCAGGTGGGTGATTGGTGCAGGTGGATGATTGGTGCAGGTGGATGATTGGTGCAGGTGGATGATTGGTGCAGGTGGATGATTGGTGCAGGTGGATGATTGGTGCAGGTGGATGATTGGTGCAGGTGGGTGATTGGTGCAGGTGGATGATTGGTGCAGGTGGATGATTGGGGTGATTGGTGCGGGTGGATGATTGGTGCAGGTGGATGATTGGTGCAGGTGGGTGATTGGTGCAGGTGGATGATTGGTGCAGGTGGATGATTGGTGCAGGTGGATGATTGGTGCAGGTGGATGATTGGTGCAGGTGGGTGATTGGTGCAGGTGGATGATTGGTGCAGGTGGATGATTGGTGCAGGTGGATGATTGGTGCAGGCTTCCTGGGACCAGCTGTTGTGGTGGCTCCATGCTTCATAAGTAGTGAAAAAGAAGGTGATAATGATGATAATATATTGAACTTAGAAATGGCGGTTTGGAACACAACAGACACGGGACAAGCTAAGAGCAAAAGATATGTTTATTTTTTATAAAGAGCGAAACAAGTAGTATGAAGATCAGCTGATCGCCAGGCCTACTTAACAAACATGTTAACAACATCAGCTGATCGCCAGGCCTACTTAACAAACATGTTAACAACATCAGGCTTAAACAAGTTCTAGAGTTAAAACACTTAGGAAGCATTTTTTTACAGACAACTGAAGACTTGATAGAGGAACTCAAACAAGATGTCACAAAAATCTGTGCAGTGGCTTACAGTCACGACTACTCAAACATCCAATATCACTATGGAAACACAGAATAACCGATAAATAGTATTTTCTTAACAACTCTTTGCTATCAATGTCAAATGTAGTTCTTGACTAAAGCCCGGAAGAGGAAAATCAGATATTGTGTGATATGATGTTTCTTTTTCTTCGTACACTCACAACGGGAATATATTCAAAGAAAGCAGTTGGTCAGTTTGAGGCTATTTCTATCTCCATGGAGCTTTTCCAGGAATGGTACTGGTGATGGCCACATGTGCTTTCTTTGTTCTGATGAGATGTTTAAATAACGTCAGTAACGTTACCAGGAGAGACAGGATGTGACATGATGACATCAGAAAAATTGTAGTTAACTACATCCTGCACCAAGTACATAAAGTGACAGAAAATTAAGTGGACTGGTCATCTCATGAGTATGGAGCCCGATTAATTACAAGTACGAATAGTTACAAATACGCACCTACAACTGGAGAAGATCTGGTTTCATGGCACAGGGAAAACCATGAGCCAGATAGATATACCGCAACACAGAAATCCTACAACAACACAGGCTAACAGCAGCCAATGTAACATATCTGGCTGAGGAACGCAAACTTTAGCCACCCACTACGCTTCACAGCAAGAGTGGACGAAACAAATTACAAATAAATGAAGTAGAGCATGACAGAGAGAGAGAGAGAGAGAGAGAGAGAGAGAGAGAGAGAGAGAGAGAGAGAGAGAGAGAGAGAGAGAGAGAGAGAGAGAGAGAGAGAGAGAGACAGACATCTGTAATAGTAAGAAAAGACGGCTGGGAAAAAAAGCAGTCTTGACGTACTTGAGAGCTAAAAGACAGACGACTGTGAAGGTCACTGATTGTTAAATCTACGACAGCGTTTTTCAAAATAGGCGGTATCGCCCCCTTGGCGGCAGTAGGATCAACTAGGTGGACACTAACAGGCACGAGGCGGCAGGGGGTGATGGAGGTAACCCTCTCTGAGCGCACTGTCTGCTTTTTTAGGATTGACTACTAAAAGTTGGTTTCAGAAAGAAATGTATTATCGTTGGTCTCCACTACGGACAGTAGTTCAGATGCTCCTTGTTGCATGTCATCAGACTTCTCTACAAGCACATATATCAACTCCAGATTATTGAACTTGGTGGTTTAAGACGCCTGCTAAGTGATGTAGACACTGAGGAACTGGTATCAGTTCATCAAGCAGATCCATAGCATTCCGATTTTACTGAACAATGAAGTACTGTGGTTACTGAATGTGATATTTAAGATTCTTATTAAATGACTTGTGATAAGTTGACTCAGAATTTCCTGCCGATCAGCCTGTTAGAACCTCGGCATTTTCCTATCTCTAATTTGTTTGTCCCCGACCTCTTCTAATTGTCTTGAGTCTAACGTAAAATTCCAGACCCCGCCAGTGTCAATCGCCATTTAGACAGCCCCGAGGTCACTTCACTCATGTATCGTTTGCCTGTCTATACAAGGGCGACAGAAATGCTTTCATGGGGGTCGCTGTCGCTTTTTGATTTAAGGAAGAACCACCTAATTAGTATTCCATTTGCACTCATTTAAATCTAACTTGTCTAGGGCAGACGGGGAACCGCGAACACCGGCGGGTTCACTGCTTTTTCAAATCTCCTGGGTTGCTCCGTCTTCGGACCCTTTGCAGCCCAGACGCTAGTGACAGTGTCTCTAATAACTTCCCGTCAATCGGGATCTAATTCTCTTATCTAGGTCTCTTCGGAGGAAATCTTCGTTCCCCCGAGCGTCTAGAAAATTCTCCGTTCAACCCCTGAAGGGTTATAATAAGGATATATATATATATAGTGTTTTAAAGTCCAAATAATGTGTAGGCCTACAATTGCTGATATGTAAAAGTGGCATCATATCTACTGTCCAATCATTGTAAGAGACTGTGGCGTTTAATTTGATATTTAATTGACTATTATTTGTCATAAGTAATATGTTGTTAAAGGAACAGCACTTGACCTTCATGTTCCCTGCAACCTACCAATCACTTTATATTAACTTTTGTTCTTGTTAAATACTGTTTGACTTTATTACGTTGTTCCCTGTGTCTGCTTATTTTATGGTTATGGGTGAATGTGAGCATATATATGTTGTACTTATTCCAAATACTCTGAAAACAGACATTGTTCTTTAAATTGTGGTGATCTTCAGGGAGATAATTGTTTGTAAAGTTGATCCCCACAGCTCATGGGTTACCTAACCTTGGTCTTGGTTATACATGTCCTAGGTCTCAGCTTCATCTGGTTGGGTGACTGGTTCCCTTCCTCGTTGCCTTTAACTTACCTTACTCAAATGCAGAGTAGGGCACCCATTTAGAGCTCGGAAGACCAACGTGACGCTACCAGGTTTCGAACCGGTAACTTTGTCTCTAGCAGAGCGCTCTAACTACTCTGCCACCAGATGCTCATCGACAACTTTGTGAAGTAAAAATTGTTAGTCATTTTTTTTATAGTCAGTTCAGATCCAGTGTCGTCTCTACATGTAAGGTAGGCTGTAACAGATCTCAGATAATATTCCATCTCTCCCCTCCAGATGGCGCTGCTGAACTAACTGGCTACAGCTTTTGATATTTCTTTAACAATTTTGCCGCTACTGAACTCTTGCCTGTTTGTCTTGGAGGTTTTCTTGCATGATGGTTTTCAAACCAACGTTAAGGCTATGTTCAAAATATGTCCCCAAGTCTAATATTAATCTTTCACAGAAATTTAATGAATGGAGGCTTGCAGAATAGAAAGATTGCTAACTTTAGAAGACAATCATTGTTCTCGACTCTCCAGCATAAATTAAACAAAGGGAGAGCGAATCATAAGCTGTATAGTAACTACTTCTTGACTTCTTGACTTTACTCGTCCCATGATGCTTGGTCAATGGAACACCATACTCGATGATTGCTTGACCAGTATCCGCCAATTATGCCTACTAAAAGTTAGTCTGTCTAGTTCCGCAAGAGGTATATGTGTCCATTCTTTTATTTTGTTCGTTTATTTATTTTTCTCTCTGCCCTTTTTTTTATTTGTCTGGCCTTATAGGAAAAAATATTTGGTAGCCCCTGTGGCCTTGACATGTGGCTTTACAATATCAGCTTCCGTCCCTTCATTGGTTTGAGAACGTATTCATATGGGTTATATAGCATTTTAAACTGCTGTATGTTATCTATCACTTGTTAGAACACCAATATGTGATATACCGTGGATCCTACTGTAACATCTCATTTCTAATGCATGTATTATTTCTCTAACTTGCTGCCAAAATCTAAGTTTCGCATCTATATGTAAATGTGGACTTTACAAAACAGAACAGAAGTCTTAAGTTTTGTTCGAAGAGATATAGTTTTCAATATCCAGACTGACTGAAGTATTGCTAGGACCGCCGATGTGTGAGCTGTTCTTGCTAGTATTCCTATTAGGTATTCTTCAACACTTATGGTTGCCGCAAGGACACACACTGAGGAAACATACTGATAGCCTTACCACGCAGGCCTTCTGGAATCCCCAGGGAAAGCGAGGAAGAGGGATACCAAACAACACATGGAGAAGAGAACTTTAGACATACATGAAAGGAATGCGGACGACATGGAAAAAGCTTGGCATACGTTTCTAGAAGGTGTATGCTCTTTGAAGAGTTGAAAGGCGATGAATGAATGAATATAATTTGGGAAACAATGTTTCCAGCGCGCGTCCATTTATCATGATATTTGGGTTCATTCCCTACAACAATTTCATAAACAATAACAACAACTCCAAAGATATCAGTGGAATGAGCAGCCGTGAACTAGATCCCACATTTAACATTAAATATACCTGAACCTGAGCCAAACTCAACTAGCGATACGCAGTAACATTTTCCTTGCAATGTTTTTAAGCAACCCTGCCCGAAATTCCAGAACATAAACTGTACGTGCGTACTCCGTAGATCTGTTTACAATCTTGACCCGGCACGCGCACCAACGTAAGTTATCCTTGTAACAGCTGATAATCTCCATGTTAATAGTGGCTAATACCCGTCGTTATATATATATCTATATGTTCTGAGAAACTAATTATTGTTTACAATTTTGACAATGTCTTGTCTTGCCACATGTGGACTCTTTTTTGGCCCTCATTTCCCGTGAGGAGCCTTGGGCAGCCAAGAGTGTCGTACTGTCTGTTGGATGCCCGGGCTGTTGCAAGATTTATGTAGACTTGTCTTTCCTTCTATCTCTTGGTCTTCTCGTGTTGTACAGCCAGATCTTTTACTGCTGTAGGCGAGCTGTAGTGACTGGGCTAAATTCTCATCAGGATGCCAGTCGACTTTATTCTGCGTCTCTCTATGTATTCGATGTAGGATGTAGTCCCTTCAACTGTCCTGGTGTCGTCATTTCTCGTTCATTCTGTCTCTCCTGGAAACATTAATGGCTCTTCTCAAGTATTCTATCACACATGTGCGACCTTCCTCTCTTTTGCTTTAGAAAAGGGATATGTCTGACACTAATAACATAGAGCTGGTAAAGAGTGTACTATTTATAAATTGTCTTTAGTTCACATTCTGATGTTCTGGTCCTTGAGTGGTGGTGATTGTTCATACGTCACTTCCTTGGTTTTTTTGTTTTTTTTGACACATTTTTAAATCTCTGCTGGGTCTTTCCTTTTCTGTAAAACTTCTTCCTAGATAATTAAACTCTAGAACCTGCTTAAGCTTGATATTATTGTCATGTATGTTTTAATAATGACCAACATATAAACGCTGCCATCAATGGTGCCTATACTTTGTAGCTCGTGTAACCTGACAACCCCTAGAGCTATGCCAGCGGGAGTTTTACTCCTGGCAGGTTCTACCTGGTCTGCGCGGGTAATGGTCAGACAAAAGCTCGTACCCTGGTCCTTCAGGTGGGGGTTTTAGCTCAAAGCCGACGCCCCTGTTTATGTAAAAAATCATAATCGTCACGGAAACAGCAACAAATGAACAAGCTTTGTTGCGGTATGGACATCCGAAGTCTGAGGCTCGTTAACTGCCAGTGGTGAAAGCCGAAAGTAAGCTACTCACATGAAAACGGACATCCTGACCGTTAAACAAGAAACTAGAATTGGATTATGGAATGTTAGAACAATGAACGAGACAGGGAAATTGAAAACATATTATAATGGAAATTAAAATCTACAGACTGCACGAATACCATCACCAACCAAGATCTGCTTACTCGGAGCAAGCAAGAGGAAATGCACACCATCATAGCTGGCAGACGCTGGAGCTGGGTTGGCCATGTCCTTAGAAGAGACCCCGATGCCATCACAAGAACAGCTATGCTTTGGACCCCTGAAGGAAAACGAAAGAGAGGCCGACCAAAAACAACCTGGCGGAGGACTGTGGAGGCTGAGATGCAATGAATGAACCAGAGTTGGGGCACTGTACGAAGGATGGCCACCGACCGAGCAAAGTGGAATCAATTTGTTGTTGACCTACAAGACGCCACTAGGCGCGATGGCCACTGACTGCTTTGACAGTCGGCGGCTAAGGATCAAAGAAGAAGAAGAAATGGAGGCATTCTCTGCAAGATGTGAAAGTAAGATGAGGTGCAGATGTAGGAAGTGCTCATTACCTAGCACTAGAAAGAATAAAGGCTATTGAGCCAACAATAAGAAAACAGAACACATTTGACATCAGTAGATTAAAGGACCCCCTCACGAGAAAAGAATGTATATCTGATATGAAGAAACGTTATCAAACTGCCAAGAGCCACCAGGGAGAGATAGCATTTCAAGATGTTGACCTGAAATTCAGTACAATTTCAACAGTATATAGAGAAAGAAGCAAAACATGCTTGAGATTCCAGGAAAGGAAGACACAAGGTTGGATAACACCAGATACGTGGCAAACCATTGGGATGAGAAAAGAAATCAAACGAAAGAAAATAGAAGGAAAGTCCTTTAGGCTGAATGAAATATATAGTGAGAAATGTGGAAATTTACTGGGAAAAAGAGAATATCAAAAAGCGTTGGATAACAACAGAAACCAAAAACAAGATAGAAAAAACAAGAAAGCAGAATTAAACAGAAACAAAACCAGATGTTCCAAAGCCAAGGCATCTTACTGTAAGAAGAAACATCAAAAGAAACAAGAGGAAGAATATTGAAGAGTTGGTAAAGGAAGCAGAAGAAGCTGCAGCCAAAGGAAATATGAGGGAACTGTACAACAGAAAGAAGCTAACATGGAAATATAAACAAGCAAATGACCTCATCAAAGATAAGAATGGAAAATTGCTTAGTAATATACAAGAACACATGAAGAGATGGACAGATTTCAAATCTCTGAATCCTTGGTTCACTAGGTTTCAGGTGACCTGGGGAGCTGGAACTTTGAACACGACCCTATATCCTGGCACATTTTAAACTTTTAACGTTGAGAGAACGCCGAGAGACTTGTCACTGGCCCGCGATACAAAAATAAAACCCGAAAAGGAAAAAAATCATATAATTTTTACAAGATTACAGCATGAAAGGATCACAGAACTTAGTGACGTTGTACACAAAATTGTGAACAGCATAACATAACTCGGTGTCGTTGTCTAATCTATATTTTATAACGTCTGTCGGTTTGTCCGTTACAGAAACAGGGGAAGCAACAATGTTTTTAGTAATAAAAGTTAGACATTTATTGTATTTTTTCCATTAACATTAATCTTGGGTCACTATATGTGTTAGCGGGGTCCGAAAGGGGAGCAAAGAAAAGTAACACTGTACCCTGCCATGCATGTCGTAAAAAGCGACTAAGGAGGGTTGGGTATGGGGCTTGTTATCCCATCCTGTAAAAAAACTGTTTACCAAGAAACTACAACAAACATGGACAAGTCAAATACAGAATATAAATCAACTCAGCCGTCCAAGACAAAAGAAGGTCCTCTGGAAAGGAGGTACATGAAGCAACCCAGAGAGAGCCGAAAGGAGTCTGGGTTGTCTACTAACCTTTTTTCGTCTAGGAAAATCTCCAATATTGGCACCTGGAATGTTCGTAATCTACATGAACAAGGGAAAACTGCACAGGTAGCAGTAGAAGCGAAAAATTAAAGGATTGATATCCTGGGTCTCTGCGAGACACGGTGGAAGGGCACAGAGAGGAAGAGATTGATCACAGGAGAAATGGTGTTGTCCTCGGGACATAAGGAGGAAAGTGCCTACCACAGTGAAGGGGTGGCTCTATTGCTGTCTAGGGAAGCACAAAGGGCACGTATAGAATGGGAAGCAATGGGACTCTGAATTATAACAGCAGTGTTTAAAACAGCCAAAAAAGAAAATAAATATAAACATCATCCAGTGTTATGCACCAACAAATGATAAAGAAGAATCTGAGAAAGAAGACTTTTACACCAGACTACAAAATGTCTTGGATAACAAGGAAAGACAGGACATCACAATTTTGATGGGGGACTTAAATACAAAAAAAGGAACAGACAACACCGGTGTAGGAGGTAGGAAGGACTGTACGGTAGGGAAGACTGTACAGTGCCTCCTACCTGACGGTAGCGGACACTCTACAGTGAGCGGTACCTAGGTACAGTGAACCTTGCCTGCTAGGTAGGAAGCACTCAACTTGGGTAGGAAAGACTTAACATGTTAAAGGTAAAATTAAAAAAATTGGAAATCCTTACTAAATTTAATTAATGCTGTATTGTATGTATTGAGAAATGGATGTGCCAGTAAAACCAAAGCCATAATACATGATAATTGCTTTTATTTCTCTACTTGCCATGTATAAATAACGAAAATTAATAAAGTAAAACTGGATAGATGACATTCCTTCGACATATAGATCTAACCAACCAAAATCAGTATGCGTCAGTTAAAAATCGGTTAAACAAATGTATATTGCTTATTTAGTAACTACTATTACCAAAAGAGCATTAAAAACTATTTTTACCTTAACATAAAAAGTCAAATAATTTATAACTTCATCTGCTCGCATTGTGAAATGTGTTGTTGTTGTTTGCGTTCGCTCGACCATATCTCACTCTTAAATGCTGGCCTTTTCTAAGCGGTATGTAAGCTTACGTTGTGTCGTAGTTTACTGCTGAGCTACGATATCTGCGCCTTTCGGCCCGACACATCCAATGTCAGCACAACATTTTTACGGGTTTGCTTTCCCTGCCATCTCACGCCCATATGTATGCTTTACCTCATGTCCATACAATGGTGTAGTGAAATGACTGCGCCTGTGCATTATGAAACAATTCTTCTGTGTCCAGAACACTTATAGCGGAGCGGGCAACGAAGCTTATTTTTTCGTCCGTAATAAGTTTACTTGTAATCGAGTTAAGTTGTTATAGATAACTAGCTATTTTGAATTACGATACAAGAGCACATTAAAAAAAAAAAAAACACGAATCTTTATGAAAGCTTTTTTAAAAAATCATTTTTCGTTTAATGTTGACAATTTTCACATCTGCTTTTCAGTGATCTTCATTTTTTTTTTTTTTTTTCGTTAAGTTTCACTTAAAAAAATTAGTTCAGTTTACTTAATGCTAATATACAATATAATACGAAATAATATTAATTTCTAAAATAAAATAAATAATAGCTTTGTTAACATTTCAAAATAGATATTTTTCTCACGTTATTAGACATCAGTGACGGTTATATGTGCCAGTAAAACCAAGGCAATAAAACATGATAAATGCATTTTATTTTCTACTTGGTAAATCATCTACTGGGTATAAATAAAAGAGTGTTAATAAAGTGTTATTGCCTGCAACAGTACTAGGTTTTCTTCATCGTCGCGGTTTACTTTGTCTTCTGAGTTTACTTTGTCTTGTGAATTTACTTTCTCTTCTGTGTTTTCTTCTACTTGTGGGTTTACTTCATCTTCTGGGTTTTTTTTCTGACTTGTGGATTTACTTCGTCTTCTGAGATTACTTCGTCTTCTTAGTTTACTTTGTCGATGTTGTCATAACCCAATCAATTCTAGTAAGAAAAGAAATATCTATTTCCTTTACAATTTGACATATTATATGTACATGTTCACAGAAAAGATACACATAAAATGTACACTAAAAGATAGTATACTTCACATCTTAGAATTCTTCAAAAAAAAAATTAAGTCACAGGGTGGAAAATAATTACAGAAGCAAAGAGTTAAGCTACACTTAAAACCCTATCGTAGTGAGCACCATTGTTTAATAGATATATGCAAAACTGATAGGAATTAGTGTTGAAGCCTCCACATTTTCGACATTTTTTTAACTGGATAGTGTAAATGCCACGTATAATCAGATGTACCTGGGGCCAATGGCGTCACAGTGAGGGTGCGGGGGGTGCGGACCGCACCGGGTGACGCCATCAGAGGGGGTGACACCAAATTGAACTTTCACCTTAACCACATGAAACTATGTAAATGTAAATACATTTAGGCTGTGCGTATGATATTGTAATTTAAAGGTGTAATTTTAATTTTGCTAGTTGTTTATGACTCTACTATTGCCATTACATTCAGTGATATACGAGAATTACGATTTACGAGTAATATTAGTACAAAAAACATTACTAAGGATTCTGAATGGTCTGGTACGGAAGGAGGTCCATGGGGGTGACATCATGAGTTACCGCACTGGGTGACACCAACCCTAGTGACGCCACTGCCTGGGGGCCTTATAATGCACCGCAATGGGTGTTTCTAGTGCAGTGGCAAGTACATAAATGACAAAAGTAGTCCAATTCTCCAATAAGCATTGTTAAAGTGACAGACTTAATTCCTAATAGGCTATTCGTCACCTTTATGTAGCATATATTCTCAGAACAATCCACTATTCACCTTTCAGAAAATTTATAGTGGCAATAATAAGATCGTGTTTCTTCCATGCCCGAATAATTAAACGGGTTTATCTCTATTCCAGGTGCCTTTGAGTCTCGAGAATCTTATCTCAAATCTCAACTTCCTTACTGGTGTGAAGTACGAAGGGCGTTCAGAAAGTAATGCACCACATCGTTTTTCTCAGGAGCTGTTTATTCAAAAAGCATGATATTTATATAAAATATACATGGATATGTCATGTAAACATCGGTATTATTCAACATAATCCCCATCAACTTGTACGGCTTTATGCTAGCGCGAAACAAGTGCATGTATTCCTAGCCCGTACCAGATTTGTCTTGATCATGTAGCCATTTCTTCGCTGCATGAATCACTCCTTCATCATCTTCAAACCTTGTCCCACGGAGTGCATCTTTAAGTGGACCAAATAGATAAAATCAGAGGGTGCCAAATCGGGACTATAGGGTGGATGGGGTAGTACAGTCCAACCCAATTTGGTGATTGCTTCCCGTGTTGCCAGACTTGTGTGAGGGCGCGCATTGTCGTGAAGGAGAAGCAGGTCTGCTGGATTCTTGTGCGGCCGAACTCTGCGAAAACATTGATTGAGTTTTTTCAATGTCTTAATGTAAGCTTGCGAATTGATTGTCTCTCCTCTTGGCATAACGTCCACAAGAATCACACCTTCAATGTCCCAAAAGACAGATATCATGACCTTTCCAGCTGAAGGAATTGTCTTGAATTTCTTTCTTCTTGGTGATTGCGGATGATGCCACTCCATTGACTGTCTTTTTGTCTCAGGTTCAAAATGATGTGCCCAGTTTCGTCCCCTGTAACGATCTTAGCCAAAAAGTTCTCTCCATCGGCATTGAAACGCTCCAACAATTCAGAAGAAATTGCTTTCCTTTGCAATCGGTGGTCATTTGTGAGACTTCGAGGAACCCATCTTGCGCAAACCTTAGAAAATCCGAGAGTTTTTATAACTGCATTTGCACTACCAATGCTGACTGACAGCTGTAAGGCCAACTGTTGAGTAGTGATTCGCCTATCAGTAAGAATAATGCCCTCAGTGCATTTCAACATTTCTGCGTTGGTTGCTGTGGCAGGACGTCCACAGCGCGGCCGATCAAGCAGCTAAGTATCTCCACTTCCTGATTTTTTGATTCTCTGAACCCAGCGACTGACTGTACTCCTGTCGACTGCAAAACTTCCATACACATCACATAGATGCTTGTGAATATTCACAACAATTTTCTTCTCTGCAACGAGAAATTCTATCACAATTCGCTGTTTAAAACGCAAGCTGCTAACACGCTCCATTTCAACGGTTTAGGGCAGCCGTATTATTTGGCCGGTTGCGGTGCAATTTGGTGCACACAATTGGCACATGCCATATTTAAAGTGTGCAAAATGTCATGCTTCTATCTTCATTATTAGCTGAGAAAAACGATGTGGTGCATTACTTTCTGAACGCCCCTCGTATGTATGACCTTTAACGTGAAGCGTTCACTGTAATGGGCAGTTAATGATGCAACCAGTCCTAGCAAAGAAGTTTACAATTGTTTGTTATCACGTATAACCTAATTAACATGCAGAATAGGAAAGCAATAGGTGATACCACTCACGGATGGTAAAATCCCACAGAGAGCTGGTACGTTTAACCGTGGCCTTGTTTCATCAGGAAGTTCAAAGAAATAAACTATAATTGAGTGACTTGAGAACTATAGCTATTATTGAACTCTAAAAGAAAGTTGAATTTACAATTTAAAGTAATTACGAACACATTTCAAATTGTGAGAAGAACTCTATTAGAGATGAGAAGCAACGGAAACGTTCATTCATTATGTGAAAAATAAACTTATTTTAAAATGAAAGTGGTAAACTCCTTAAACAGTTTTTCATAATGAACTATACATAATGATAAGCACAACTTGTTTTTTGTTTTTTTGTTTTTTTTTTACAATATTTTGCACTCAGTACTGTAAATATTGCATGCATGTTTAAAATCACTGACCAGTTCAACTAAGTGCATGTTATAGCGCTTTTATTTCTTCACATTTTAATATATAATACTTTATGTTATCATTATTAATAAATTATTTCATGTAAAATTAGTAACGGTTGTCATGTCTCAAATGATTTAGAGGTACAATTATATCCAATATTATTTATTTATATATTTATTGAACGTCCGATTAAAAGAATGGTTAGAGCGCTGGCATAGGTGCTGGGTTCGATTCACGGTAACGACCCGCTCCAGTCTACTCAGCTGTAAATGGATACCTGACTGTGCTCGTGAGTTAGGGAAGGAAAAGGCAGCGAGATAGGGAACTTGTCACATCACCTCTCGATGCTGGACCCAGTATATGGAAGTCTCTTATACTTCACTCCACTACGGCAGTATCTGCAATGGGACCACCTTTACCTTTTATTTATTATTGACTGCCCAAATTATGATCCCACTACACGCACCATACCGCACTACACGCACCATACCGATACCTGTTTGGAATGAATATTGAAATAATAATTTCCTACCATACATTTTAGACGAAATTAGAAAATTTCATAAAATTTGTTTACACACTATAAATGAATAACATATGAAGCAAACATAAAATCATCTTTACTCTTTATCTCTCCAGTCTTTTGTCCTATTAATGAAGGAAAGAGGGAAATATCTGCCTAATGGATTATAATAACTACAACGTAGTGCGATATACCAATTTATTTTTTTAGACAATAATTACTGTACAGTGCGTGTTGCCGGGTACGTCCTTCCTACCTCCTACAGTACAGTGCTTCCTGTCTGAGTTACGTGCCTGTTACCTAGGCAAGAATCACTTGTCGGTAGGAAGCACTGTACAGTGCGTGTTGCCGGGTACGTCCTTCCTGCCTCCTACACCGCCTTTGAAGAAATCATGGGAAAGCAAGGATAAAGTACGAGGAACGAGAATGGGGTACTACTAACTAACTTCTGTGCTTCAAATCAACCAGCTACAGGAGGTAGCATATTTCCACATAAACGAATACACAATGCAACATAGATATCACCAGGTCACAGAACTGAGAATCATATTGATCACATATGCATAAATAAGAAGTTTAGGTCATCATTGCATAATGTAAAATTGTATGGAGGAGCAGATGTGGTATATGACCACCATCTGTTAGCCAACACAAAATTAAAATTCAAGAAATTTCCAACAGTACATAGATATCCTTTTGTCTATAGCTAAGAAATCAGGAAATACGAGAAAAAATTTCAATCACATTATCCAACAAATACCAAGTACTCCAACAGCTGGAAGATGAAACAGATACGGTAGACCACTGGCAACAAGTAAAAAGTATATGGAACGAGACATGTGAAAAAGTACTGAGAAAAAGAGAACATCAGCACAAAGTATGGATAACAACAGATTCCATTAGTAAGATAGAAGACAGGAAAAACAAGAAAGCAGATTTAAACAGAAGCAAAACCAGAAGCTCCAAAGCCAAGGTTCACGAAGTGGACATAGAAGCAAACAAATAAGTAAGAGGACGCATCAAAAGAGACAAGAGGAAGTATATAGAAGAGTTGGCAAGGGAAGCAGAGGAAGCTGCAGCCAAAGGAAATATTAGGGACCTGTACAACAACACAAAGAAGCTAACAGGGAAATATAAGCAAGCAAATGGCCTCATAAAAGATAAGAATGGACGATTGCTTAGTAATATACAAGAACAAATGAAGAGATGGACAGAACAATTTGAGGAACTTCTCAATAGACCATCTCCAACTAATCCTCCAGACATCCAGCCAGCAGAAGAGGAGCTACTAATCAGCTGTGAACGACCAAATAGAGAAGAAATAAAGAAAGCATAAATCTTCTGAAAGAAGGAAAAGCAGCTGGTCCAGATGGCATTCCAGCAGAGGCCATCAAAACAGATATTGATACCTCTACAGAGATATTACACAAACTATTAAAAACGTACTATAGAAATCACAATGTAGACATGACAGGGGATAAGGTTTTAAGTAAAGATGCCCCAGGGGAAGCACAATCAGTACTTAAACGATATATATATAAAACAAAGGAAAACATATAAGGTTAGTAACAATGACAATATTAACAACAATAACAAAAATAATACTTCAGAAAAGACATTCAACCAAATAGAAATTAAGCAACAAAAACTAAAAATTCATTAAAATAAAAATAAAAAATTAGCAAACTTACTAACTACTCATAGGACAAGGAAAGACAACGAGGTTAAAAAAAACAATATATATATATATATATATATATATATATATATATATATATATATATATATATATATATATATATATATATATATATATATATATATATATATATATATATATATATATATATATATATATATATATGTATATGTATACTGAAGCACATTAAAAACGCACCACCTGTGTAATCCAGGAACAGAGTGTGAAATGTAAATATAAGTGTTTACAAGTTTACATATTTGGAATCTTTATTCATTTTCCTATGAATCCATGCTGGTCATTAATTTGTACATTTGATTGTTATGAAATTCACTGCATTCTGTGCAGGCAAGGGAGAAAACCAAAAATGCAACCAATAAAAAAAATTCGTTCACACTATCCTCAGTATCTGGTATGTCCACCGTGTGCTTGCAAACAAGCTTGGCAGCGGCTCCGCATGGAACGCACAAGTCTCTGAAGGAAATTCCGGGGAATCAAGTCCCATTCACGTGTAAGAGCAGCTTCGAGCTGTTGCAGATTAGCTGGAGAACCTTGCCTGTAGACTCTGCGTCCAAGCTCGTCCCACAGATGTTCTATAGGGGACATGTCTGGTGATAGGGCAGGCCAATCAATCGTCACAATGTTCTGCTGCTGTAGATATTGCTGCGTAATGCATGCAGTGTGCGCACGTGCGTTATCCTGCTGGAGAAGCTGCAAGTCTGGATAATTTGTGAACGCAGGAGCAACCAATGCATCCAGAACCTCACCTCGATATGTCACAGCATTAACATTTCCACGGAAGACGTGAAGAGGCAAGCGATGGGGAAAACTGAATCCTCCTCAAATGTGAATACTGCCACCTCCAAATCGGTTGTGGTGCTGACGAACACAGCAATCTGCAAAGTGCTCTCCACACCGTCGCCAAATCCGCATACGTCCATCAGCAAAGGATATGTTGAATCTGCTCTCGTCTGTGAATAGGACAGCATTCCACTGCAGTCTAGTCCATCTGACATGTTGCTCTGCCCATTACAGGTGCTGCTGACGATGCCTGTGAGTCAAGTTTGGCCCAACATAAGGTCGTCTTGCAATAAGGTTTGTATCTCTGAGTCGTCGTATGACTGTCATTCGAGAGACTTGCCCACGTCTACCCACTATTGCTCTTGCTGTTTGACTTGCCGGGAGAGAACGATTCCTTAGGTGACTCAGCACAATATGACGATCTTGCGCAAGGGTAGTAACTCGTGGTTGGCCACTCCGAAGTCTATCCCAGGCACTGCCAGTGGTTCCGTAACGTTCATTGAGACATACAATAGTGCTGTGGTGGCAATTCATCCTTCTGGCAATGGCCCGCGAGCTCATTCCGGTCTCCAACATACCAATGGCTCGTTGGCGGTCGTTTTCAGATAGTCGTCGCATTTCAAGCACATGTACTGGGTGTTTTGTCTCAACGGCCTTTTTATACCGAGTATACTGCCACAACGCGTACACATTTTCAGGGTCATAGCTGTTGGGAATCGTGTTGCATGTGTAACTTTCATTGTTTTCATGTAGTCTGTACACAAACCCGTGGGTTGAATCATGCACTTTCCATTCCAGCAGCCATTCGCTCTCTACCTCATGACAAACGCGGGGAAAATCCATTCCCACACTTTTTTTTCAGCTTCTCGGCATCAGTATATATAATAGTGGTGCGTTTTTAATGTGCTTCGGTATATTACAAGGCTTCCAATTATAGGAACAAAAATTATATATCAGCTGTGCTGTTAATCAATTATAGTAAATGTATCAGCTGTGCTGTTAATCTTGTCTCTCACTACGCTAAATCACTTTTTCTTCCTTGACAGTTAATTGCTCACAATTGCCGACGGAAATGGTACTAATGTGTACTCATCTCTTAGAACAGTTCTGTCCTTCCTAATTTGTTGCACACAACACCCGCTGATGATTGTTCCTTTAGCCCACCCAAGACTGAGGGGGACTAAGGATGTAGCTCTGGTACAATCACTGTGCTCCTGCGAAGTTCCAGGCAGCTGGATTGACTCGAACATACGACCTCAGGTTGGATGACACGAATAAAACCTGATGTAGGCCTATTCTCCTACAAGTGTATAGTTCGACTTTAGTGAAGCAAGAGTGCCCGGTCACGCAGGTAAGCAATAAATCAATGTTGACAGCTTTCTCTTTCCCCAGTCGGTCGTGCTGGCCTTCGTGTTTGTGTGTGTATTTTTTTAATAAAACGCGCCCGTTTATATAGGTAGACGCAAGGAATCTGCCAGTGCGTAAGGAACTCTTTTGATTGGTTCTCGGCGGTTTCGTACATTCCGTGACCGAGTCCCGAAATACAGGGCTTATGCCTAATTTTATTCTATCTGCTGCCATCTTGGGGGAACAAGATGGCGTATACTTCGTGTAATTTAATCTGTCCTGTCTCAGAGTCTGTTGAACGTTGATTGGGCATATTTGTATCTCGACATAGTATATTAACAAAGAAGTAGGTTTACACACACGTTTTACGACACATAACAACAATAACAAGCGTACTCACTAGAGACATAAAGTGGCTCCTTGACAACCAGCCAGCCGTAGCCATAGACCGTTTCCCCGGCGAAGTAAGTAGCTGTTGGGTTGTTGAACACGATCTGAAACTTGTCAATCTTCTCCATAGACGTGCATTTGCTCCTGTAGATGAACAAGTAGCAGTAAAGATGTCATGACAGTCCAACTGTATGTCTACGACACATGAGAACAACAAAACACTCGATCTAAGAAGTTAACAAACTTTCATACACAAGTGTTTGCTCTGAACGGAGAATTATACTGGCATGACTAGATCACCACTCGGGAACTAACGGAAATATGTATGCATGTACCAGTGGAACAAGACCTGAGGACAAGTCGTTGGCGATAGATAGGACACAGACGCTGATAGCATTACACAAGCCTTGTTCTTGAATCTCCAGGGTAAGAGATAGAGAAGAATTAATTATAGACGAGGACAGAAACTGGAAGTTGACATGACAGGGATAGGTAAGACATGGCAAGATGGTGAACGGATGACACAGGAGGAGAGATTGGCGTCAAGCTGAGTGCCTATACTTCAGATGGAGCTTGAACGAATTGGTTAAATAATGATCGATAAGTGTATATGACGTAGCCAGACAACCCAATAAGTGCAATAACATGAAACAATGGCACCTGAAAGCAATCAAGAAACACATAACAAACAGTAGCACAAGACATCATAAATCATGTTATGGAAAAACCTACAACAACAAACAAACAAATATGGCAACATTATTTTTATGCTGATGCTGAAATGTAGCAGCCCCCGCCCCCCCCCCCCTCCCCCCCCCCCCCCCAAGATGGGTCAAATATGTGATCTGAAGTATTATTTTAATGTTTGAGTCAGTGCTCTATAAGCTATGTTACTTCGCGGCACATTTAAAGTGCCTTTCCAAATTCTACGGCACACTACAATATTTCAATAGGTGGGTATGGCAGATATTTTAAAATTCGATGCAATCATAAGACACCGCTCCCTAATTGTTTGTGATGGACTGGTGGGTGATGATAACTAAACTGATCATTTGTAACATTTTACGTGTGAGATTCTTTAGTAACATTTTACCATCGCATATAATTTTGTATATTATTACATAGTGTATTCTACCTGGTGTCACGACACACCAGGCAAAAAAATATCGGCGGCACACCAGTTGGGGGAGGCACTGAGTTTGGGATGGACACTCTGAGAGAACAAAGATACGTCAACATTGGAAGTCATTTCGCAGTAAACATAGGTAGCAAAAACTGTAACAATGTACCCTTAAAAAAAGCCTTTTTTAAATCTAAATTTTCTATATCTGCATACTTTAATTTTTTTCCCCTGCTCAATAGTGAGTGAGTGAGTGAGTGAGTGAGTGAGTGAGTGAGTGAGTGAGTGAGTGAGTGAGTGAGTGAGTGAGTGAGTGAGTGAGTGAGTGAGTGAGTGTGTGTGTGTGTGTGTGTGCGCGCGCGCGCGCGCACACGAGTGTGTATGATATTATTTACTTTTTAATTGTGCTAATCCAACAACCGTCATTAGTTATTGTGTGATTTTTATTAGGTGCTGATATAACTATTGTATGCGGGAACGATGTCAGAATGACGGATCACAAGTCCCAAGGGGAAAGAGGGACCCGACAGTCTAATCTCGACAAAACTGGAGGTAGTAGACGTAAAATTAGAATTATCGACCGTGCGTGATGATAAACTGTAAAATATGGCAGACAGTTTATAATTCTGTTTTCCGAGGCTTGTAAACGTGAAGTCCGGCTATACAGAGAAATGACTGAACGTGTTTACTGTTACTATCAGTCCACGCAGCATTTGTACGGATAACAGAAGATTAAAGACACACACACACACACACACACACACACACACACACACACACACACACACACGCGCGCGCGCGCGCGCACACACACACACACACACACACACACACACACACACCAACACAACGATCTCCTTCTTCACTGACGTTTGCTCTTTTATAACCACACATATGTATCTCGTAAAGATGGCGGTCTGTCTAAGGTTTACCACTTATATAACCACACATACTTCTCTCGTAAAGTTGGCGGTCTGTCCCAGGCTTCTCTAATAACTCTCATGAGTTTCCGATAGCCAAAGTGGTTAGAGTGCTCGCCTCTCGCGCTAACGTTACCGTGTTCGGAATCTAAACCTGTTAGTGTCATGCTCTAGTCCAGTGTTTCTCAAGCGGTGTTCCGCCGCGCCTATCAAAGTGTGCCGCAGAAATTTTGTAACTTTACTACATAAAGTATATTTTTAGTGATCATGTGATATAAAACTGATCTTACAGCTTGAATTGATTCAATAATAATTGGAGTTATTAACTGCTTTGAACAAAAATAGATATAGTTCAAAATTATTTTAAACAATTAAAAGAAAATCAAATATGTCACACAACGTCTGAACATGCTCTTTTGTGTGATCTCTCACACCTTCAGGCCTACGGCAGTTTCATTTCTTTTTCTTAATTTTTCTCACCAATCGCTTTTATTTGGCATAAATCATGCCTTTTTATTCTTTTTACTCTATGTTGGATCAGTAGAGTGAAGTCTCTAACACTCAACTCCCCCACGGAAGTATGTGCTTTGAGACTACCTTTATCTTTTCACACGCAGACGTGTTTACGTTACGTCAGGTGAACTGTAGTATTATCAGGTAATTAGACAGGCCAACGGATTACGCGGTTATCGCTTGAGTCGCCTTTGAAAGAGACAGGCCTGTGTTGACACAACAGGGTATGCCCGATCGTTGAATAGAACGACTGATGGTTTGTCAAGACGGTCGGCGGTCATATCGGTCTGTCTGGCGCACCCACAGGCGTTAATTAGATTAGCGCTTCTGCTGTGCCCGGTCTGTATCATTATTACAGATAAAAATGTCTGGAGAAAACATTGGCGGAAGACATTACGCCAGGAAAACATGGTCACAATATTGTGAGAGGCACATAGGTGCAGCCGGAAGGATTACGCCATGTTAGCAAGAGGTCTCATGCTTCTTCCATCGCCATACCGTCTCTTTCTCAAAGGTGCTGCTGAAGGCAGCAAATTTCCTGAATTAACTCAGCTGGGGGCTTGAACGGGCTAAAAACCATTGCATAAATCCTTCACAAAAGGCAACGGACAGATATAAGTTAACAAATGTTCAGCGCTAAGCAGCATTGTTCTTGACTTCTGAATTATTTTGTGATTGCTCCTGTGATAGGGTGGGCGAGATGATGATGATGCTGTTGTGATATGTGATCACCTTCTTTCACACTCACAACCGACCCGATCAACAATAAAACTCTGATTCTTAAGGCAGGGGCTGTATTTATTCATACAACCCAGTCAGTGACCAAGCGTATGAAGCAAACATTAAACAAATAAAACAAAGCAAACAAAACAAACAAAACACCCAGCCAATGCTCGACTGCTAATCTGAAGACGCAAACAAAGTAACGACTAGTTAAAATCATAATAGTTAAATAATGAGAAACACCATGCTCTCACCTGTCAAACTGTCCTTCTTCCACGCTACGTGAAACATTCAACTATCATGCACACACACACACACACACATGCATGTCGTCTAGCGAGACTAGTATGGTGTTGTGCTTGAGGCTCGCAATCTCACCATGTAACATAGATTGCTTCCAAAACCACTACTGCAAGAGCATCTGAATGCTTCATGCGGAGGCAAACCACACTGGTGGCCCCATGCTCCATCAGAAGCGAGAAGAGACATAATTTGTTCCCAAGTGGACCCACGTGCTCTCATGATGATGTTGATGTTGATGTTTATATTCCCATAGGGCGCGAGTGATTAGACTCTTTTGCCCTTTGTGCAGACAGCTCGTCATGGCGGTGGCGCAGCCACCGCTGTCCTTCTGCACTTGGTCCGTGTTGCCACACGACCGGGAAGCTACCAATCGCGACACCAGACGATTGGGCCGCAACCCGGCGTGCATCTACACGTATCAGACGATTGGGGTGTGTTTTGGGCTTTCTTTCAACCCCAGGGAGCATCCTAGACTCGAGACAGGGTACACCAGGCCCACTTTGGCGTGTGTGTAATGTACTGCCTCAAGGTTTGATAACTCTCTACCATGCAAAGGGGGTTATACCTCCAAAGACATTGGTGACTGGCAGAGAGGCCAGTCACCAGTGGGCTTTGTTGCAACCCCAGGGAACCTCTTGTCGGGTGGCGAGGGTGCAATGCCACAGGAAAATTGGTTCTCTACCCTGCAAAGGGGGTTATATCTCCGAGACAAGACGTATCGAGGGATCGGCACAGCAAGCGCCGAACCTCTACCACTGCCGAGCTGCATTACCAAGAAGAAACAAGCTCTTGCCCACCTTAACTAGGAGGACCCGGACCCGGGACCCCACAGTCTCGATAGGACACGGCTCTGTTCATTAATGGCGTAGCAGCGACCGAGCCTCTACCACTGTCACATGACGTAGTCGGACACAGACACATATCACTGCCTCTACTTTACTGGGAAGACCCGAAAGCCGGGACCACACACAGTCTTGAGAGGACAAAGATCGCTTGCAACGAAGGGCAACGAAACGAACGCTTCCCCCCACACGTGCTCTCATAAATCATTCTACACATAACAATAATTAAGTAATAATGAACTGTGCATCATCTCATCATCTCATAATCGGAACCTCTTCTACCCCGTGAAACGAAGTGTAGAAGAGAGACTGATGAGCCCATTGGAGGACACTCATCATGATGGCAAACGATTACCATTGTGTAACTCCCGCCTTACAACCACTGCAATAGCATAAAATGCTTCTTGTGGACTTGTGATGGACACCAGTTACACTGGTGTTTCCATGCTCCGCAAGGAGCAAACAGAGAAACACCTGTCTCCAAACATCAAAAGAAGTGACTTGGCAAACAGGTGATTAGCCCATTGTGCCCGAACTTGCCCTCATGTGTACTCATATTCGCTATACCATGCACCATTATTCAGGCAGCCGAGGCCTGCTTTGAACACTCTAATTTTTTCAAAGTAAACGCGCCGGCCACCCGGGACGCTCAGCGAAGAGCACCCGCGGGAGAGAGCCGGCAGACGGTAGGGCAGGAGACAACGGGCAGTGAACCGGCGCGAGCCGGACCGCCCGCCTGCGCCTGAGATCCAACTACGAGCTTTTTAACTGCAACAACTTTAATATACGCTATTGGAGCTGGAATTACCGCGGCTGCTGGCACCAGACTTGCCCTCCAATAGATCCTCGTTAAAGGGTTTAAAGTGTACTCATTCAATTACAGCCGGGCCTCGAAAATCTATCACCGTTATTGTTATTTTCGTCACTACCTCCCCGCTTTTAGGAAACTGCAACTAACTATTTTTTAAACATATACGCAAATATGGTCTGGAATTACCGCGGCTTCTGGCTAACACTAGACTTGCCCTCCAAATTAACTCTCGTTAAAGGGTTTTTGTGTACTCATTCCAAACTGTGCATCTTCGTTTGTAATATTAAATGTTTGAAAAGGGACAACTGGAATACTCTTTATATAGGCCGTTTGGCATAAACCACCACCTCGCAACTGATCCATCTCAATATTCGTTCCTGCACTCTGAAGCAAATATAACACACAACTATTTCTAGGCTTTATTGTGGCCTAGTAATACTCTCATATGTTAGGGAAGGCAATGGTACCGAGGATGGGAACAGATCACCCCCACCTCATAAGGCTGGACCTATAATGAGGTCTCTAGCCCTTCACTCCTCCCTACGGCAGTATCTGCTTGGGACAACCTATACTTTTTCCATCACTCTCATATAACCACACCTAATTATCTCATATAACCACACCTAATTATCTCATATAACCACACCTAATTATCTCATATAACCACACCTAATTATCTCATATAACCACACCTAATTATCTCATATAACCACACATAATTATCTCATATAACCACACATAATTATCTCATATAACCACACCTAATTATCTCATATAACCACATGATAGGAAACTCTTTACAGAGCGATACAACAGGAAGCAATCTGATCATCAGAAGAAGTCCCCCCCATCCGACAAGTGTTTCGGCCCGATTACTCCTTTACACTCTAAGGGGGACGGGCCCACTTGGGTCATGACTCCCAAGCGTCTCAGCTTCCTGTTGTCTTGTATCGAAAATGAACCCATTTCACTTATGGTAGCAACTTTTAAATTCACAACGCCAGCCGCGGAGGCAATTGTGAAAGTAACAAAGAGAAGACAAATTATTCCGTTCGTTCCGTCGCCCTTCACAACTAAGGACACACACTGAGACATTAGCGCGCAGCCGACGAGCTGCGCGCCGCAAGCCACTGAAATTTACCTGACACTCTCCCTATAGTATACATCGCCTGTTGCCCCAGAGTCGCATCTCTTTCACTCGTACACCAAAAAAACTCAGCGTTGTGGACTTAGAAAAATTTTGGTGTTTTCTTACCGCAGCGTTTATTGTTACGATGTCCATCGTCCATTGCGGTTGTTCCAAAGCCAGCCTGATGCCTTTTCGGCAGTTTCACTAAGCCTCTTCAGTCCCCTTGTTCTAGACTGTCCCTTCAGCCCCAACAGTTTCAATAAATCATACACTGATGCCGCCACAAGCCCTCTTGCGCCTACTTCAACCGCCATGACCCTTGCACTGAATCCATCGTGTCTCAGATCCGCGGCCAGATCGCTATACTTGGCCGCTTTGAATGAATGTTGCTCGTCTAATCTGGATTCAAATGGCACGCCCTTGTTCTAGACCAGAGGTGGCCAAACTACGGCCCGCGGGCCAGATCCGGCCCGCCAACCAGTTTTGACCGGCCCACCAACCTGTTTTGGCCGGCCTCTTATTGTTGATTGAAGCCACACTCTTCACAATGAAATAACACACAAATGTATGTTTGAAATAAATAATTACATGTCATATTTCAAAACAAATTAAAACAACAAATTCATTATATTTTTTTAAACAGTAATTTCAGTCCGAAGACTGGTATACATGTCTTGGCAGATGTGCTGTACAGTAGTTTGCCGTTACTTTCTGTACGTGGTTCATTATATATGTAAAACTAAATCTCAGAACGTTATTTTTTAAGGATTTTATAGGTCTGGCCCTCTGGTGTTACCCTTTACCATAATCTGGCCTCCGACCAACCTTAGCTTGGCCACCACTGTTCTAGACTGTCCCTTCAGCCCCAACAGTTTCAATAAATCATACACTGATGCCGTCACAAGCCCTCTTGCGCCTACTTCAACCGCCATGACCCTTGCACTGAATCCATCGTGTCTCAGATCCGCGGCCAGATCGCTATACTTGGCCGCTTTGAATGAATGTTGCTCGTCTAATCTGGATTCAAATGGCACGGTCAGTTCAATCAGTATGACCTGAAGCGTTGCTGCAGAATGAAGCACTATATCCGGCCGTCTCCGCGATTTTCTGATACACTCTGGATATGCCCCCCGTCCAGGTAGGTCTACCGCCATCTCCCAGTCGTTTGCACAGTCAAGAAGAGATGGTAAACTGCTACCAGGTTTACTCGGTTTGGGGTGTGCTGACTTTCCTGCCCTCAGAAAGTATGTGTTTGCGGTGTCTGGCAAGACTTTGCTATTCGCTTTCATTCTTGCCTGATCTATTGTCGCAGCAAGCTCATTTAGCACTTTGTTATGGCGCCAAGTGTATCGCCCTTGCCCTAATGCCATCTTACACGCTGAGAGCACGTGTTCAAGTGTCTGCCTCTCCTGGCACAGGGGGCACTGCTCATCATCCGACTTTCCCCATTTCACAGATTGGTGGCCGACGGCAGCAGGTCATACATTGATCTAACCACGAAGCTGAGCCTAAGAGGTGCCATATATCATTCCATGTCAAGGTCCTCTGCAGAGCTCCTTCCTGTCGTGAAACATTCTAAATCCACATACCGTAAAATCTCGCGTATAATACGCACAATTTTTACTCATTTTGCCAGCTAAAACTCGGGTGCGTATTATACGCGAGTACTAAAAAAATACGTAATTTTCGATATCGAAAGTAACCTACATTGGAAAGTCTGTCAAGTTTTTGTCACAATTTGACAGTGAAAATGGCGCAAAATTAAATGTGCCATGTGTTTTCTTATGTGTCAGACATTGTTGCAAAACGCATTTCGCACTCTTGGTCTTCAATCTAATTTAATATTAAGCTTGGTTGTGAAGTTTGTCATTTGATTATTTTGAGCCCTAAAAATGAATTCGAGAAAATGTTGTACAGCAGCAGAAAAGCTCTTAGTGGTAAAATATGCAGAATCTAACAGCAATCGGGCAGCAAGTCGACATTTTTCCATTAACGAGTGCAACATTCGATTTTGGCGAAAAAACAAAGAGGCGCTGCAACTACTGCAAGTGTTGCCTAGTAAGAAAAAGGCGAATCGTGGGTCAGCACCAGATCTTCCAGACCTAGAAAAAAAAAATTGGAGTGGGTAGTGGATAGAAGGCAACAAGGCATCGGTGTTTCATGCTTAAAGCTCTGGAACTTAAAAAATCTCGTACATGCACAACAGCATTTAAAGCGTCATATGGATGGGCAGTTCGTTTTATGAAGCGACATGGTCTTTCAGTTCGTCGAAGAATTACTATCGCGCAGCATCTTCCATCTTCTTTCAGTTTTTTAACAAATGTTTCATAAATTAAAATCTTGAAAAATTATGGTGCGTATTATACACGAATTTCCATTTTACCAGACAATTTTGGGCTAAATCAAGCATGCGTGTTATACACGAGTGCGTATTATACGCGAGATTTTACGGTATATAAATTAAAAGGTAAATGTAAGGCCTAACACATAAATTCAATAAAAGGAAAGAGAAATGGTTAAAGACCCGTGCTTTCCAATAGCGTACGCCTGTGTTAATAGAACGTCATGCTAGTTGAACAATAAAAACCCTTGTTTTCTTCTTCGTCCGCAAATTGTAACGTTTCACGTTGATAGTAAAGCCTACTGCATCACTACACGCTTTCTACAATAAAACGTGTACTGCATTTCTAAGAAAACCTTGAGATACGCAAGCTGATTAATGACCTAAATTAATACTAGCATTAATTACACTACGTTAACATAAACGAAAGGACAGATGGACTTAGGATAGAGAGAGTGAGGGCTGAAAGCAGTAACGCATGCCACCCTAACACGCGTCTCGCGATATACAATTAATGCCACCCTCCCCAAGCGAAAGGCCAGAGGCAATACTTTTTTCAAATGGACAGTGATTAAAAAAAACACTAATCATACGAGAGTTAGGTTTAAAAACCTGAAAAATGCTTATTGGGAAACATGACATTATACTGGTTTACGTTTGAAAGCCTGACAGTACCCAGACACCACATCGTATCGAAGTGAACAGGAGGTAGAAGAAAATGCACATTTTGAACGCAGCCACCTAGCTCCCTTACATTTATATAATTGGGTTCCTTAGGACTTGCTGACAAAGAATATGTTAAACGTTACGCAAATAGTCTAGGAATTAACAAATTATAGCCAAAATAAAATGGTGGTGCTGTCAGACAACACCAAAATCAGAATTACGCAGTGGCAGGTTTTGAAACCACCATTTTACGGGAAATGGGCCACCATGTAAAATCCTATTTGATTGGATAGAAGTAAATGTAAGGCTAAACACGATTAGTCGGGCTACAAATACTAATTCTTTGTTGTTAGGGAAACGTGAGTAGGAGTACTTTTTTTGAAAAGCTGTGTAAACATGGCCCGATTGGTTAGACCCGCCAATATAGGCAATTAGGAGCGTCAGTTCAGTGCCACATGTTAAAATAAACTTACTAAAAAACAGTGCGCTGAGAGCCAGATCATATTTTTCTAAATAAAAGTCTGGGACAGAGGCAGATCAGAATTTGTGCCATTATTCATCGCCAGTCAACGTATCTGTGTATTATTTCCATGAATTGTGGTAAGCTTGATATATTCGATATCTTTTTAATGAAAATTGAATGTAAATTGATAATTTATGCCTGTATATGTGTGTGGTTCAGTGGCAAACATGAGGCAAGGCCTAAATATTGCTCCAACCTGAACAGGAGGTGTCGGAGAAAAGTAAAACTGCATGGAATTGCCAAACAGTACACTGACACCTATCTTATTGACTAGAAGGAACTAAGGCTGGAATTGCAGAGGCGTAGTAACCATTTAGGAGGAGATACTGGTGTAAATTGTTTCAGATGAAGATAGCAGTTGGCCTACCGCTCTGAACTCAGTGTTTGTTCTGTATTGTGTTCAGTGTAGAAATAGATTATAAATTAGATCTGAAGTAGGAGGTACAACCTTCTTGTTTCAGGGACTGTGGTCCTAGTTATTGAAGCAGCACCTGGTCTGGGTTTTGCTGAATCCAGAGGCTGACAGCATACTCCTGGGTCCAGATAGCGACCAGTGAGGTGTCTCCAGAACACAGTGAAGCAATCGAGCAGAGGAGTCTTTTCCTGCCGCCATCACGAAAGATAAGCTTCTGTGGCCAGAGTAGCTCAACATTATGTGCCCCCTCAAAAATTGACATTTTGTTAACCACAGAGGGACAATTAATTGGTTCAAATGACAGGAACTGTGAAAGTTTCCCAATACTATTTCCCCGATAATCAAACACTTGAAGTCATGATGAAAAACAACAACCAAGCTTGAACAAAACCAGTATTACCTCATATTACTACTGCACAAATTACACACATAGAATAATAATAATAAACTATGTCAATACAAAGTTCATATATATATAAACTGTGTAAATAATACTTGTAATTACATTTGATTGTGATTCCTGGTTCACTGTGTAGTTGAATCAGGATATCCATTATTGACAAGAATTAATACATATATTTTTAAACTTAATCACTTGACTCATTTAAGATAGTCTTATAGAGTGTTATATGTGTGTGAGTGTCACAGTGTTGTAAAGTGTTGTAGAATAAATTAAATTGTTTATCTGTCTGTTGTTGTTGTGACTTACACTTCATCATTTTCATAACCCTAGACATTTAACGTAGTCATCACAATATTCCAGAATAATTCTGACTGAGGTATAAATGTGGTAGCAAGTAAGGTCATCTGTAATACACCACACTTATTAGATACAGATACCTTCACAGCTGATCTCAGTCAGTACACTAAGTCCCCTATAAATATTTATAACATTCCACTTTACCACATATATTGGGGTCCTGTCCGGGATTTTGAATCTTTCCCTATTATAAATATTGGGGGTAATTCACTTCAGGGAATAATAAAAATTAAAAAGGTATCCTTGGGTGAAAATAAATAACGTTGAGCTCTCAGTGCCTGTGGTTGTCATTGGATATTTAGTTAGAAATTGTATTGTTTAGTTAGACATTGTTTACATTTACCTGTTAGAAAATGGCGGACCTGGCCAAATTTCGATCTGCTGCTGTGCAGACTGCTAAAGAGTTAGGAATGGACGGGCAAATTATGATTGCTTATGTCACTGCTGAATGTGACAATGATATTGAACGGGAAGAAAGAAGATTAGAAAAAGAGGCTGAAAGAAAGTTAGAGGCTGAAAAAGAAATTAAGAGGCTGCAGATTGAGGCTGAGGCTAAGAGGCTGCAGATTGAGGCTGAGGCTAAGAGGTTGCAGATTGAGGCTGACAAAGAGGCTAAAGCATTGGAGGCAGAAAGAGAGGAAAAAAGATTGGCTGCAGAAAGGGAAGACAAGCGATTAGCTGCAGAAAGGGAAGACAAGCGATTAGCTGCAGAAAGGGAAGCAGAAGATAAAAGATTACAAAGGGAACATGAGTTACGACTAAGGGAGTTTGAGTTTCAAGGCCATGCTCCTGAAAATGGTGCCAGTCCCTTTGCCTCCGATGCTACTGCTAGTCAGGGAGCCTCAACCTCAGCTATGAACTTTCATTTAGATCATTTTGTTGAGAAAGACGATGATATTGAGAGCTATCTAAATAGATATGAACTATTAGCTACCACGTATGGGTTAGAGAGAGAAAGGTGTAGATTAAAGTTATCTCAAGGGCTTCGTGGGGCAGCTTATGAAGTTTTTGCCAAAATGAGCAGAGGTGATCAAGAAAATTATGACATGCTAAAGCAGGCTCTTTTGTTAAGATATGAAAAGAACGCAAAATTTTATAGAAAAAAATTTAGGAATGCTAAACTACTGTCAGGTGAAACCTATCACCAGTTCTCTGCACGGATAGAGACATACTTGGAGAAATGGACTTCTCTGGGGAAAACCCAAGATCTTAAGGAAATGATCCTTATAGAGCAATTAAGAGAGTCCATGGCTCCAGACCTGAGAAAGTTTCTCATGGAACAAGGTGCAGAGAGGCTGGGTGAGTTGCTAAATGTTGCTGAAAGGTATCAAGCAGCTCAGGCAGAGGTATCAGGTAATAAAAAGAAACAGGTAGAAAAGTTTAAGGCACCATAGAACTTTAATAAATTTGATCCTAGAGATCAAAACAAAAGTAAGCACCAGTTTGATAGGCCACGGAATGACAATAAAAATAAAACCCCACAATTCGATGAAAGGAAATATGATGAAAGAAAATCTTTCAACCAAGGAAAGAGATGGTGTAAAAATTGTAAGATGAACAATCATGACACTGACCGTTGCAGAAGGAACCCTACAGTTATGGCCACCCTTCAGGTCAGGTCGACCTCAAGACAGGAGGAGGATATTATGTTAAATACCACTCCAGAAGAGATGAGGAAAGCACAGGCTGGGGATAAGACCCTCAAGCCCTGTTTTAGGAAATTGTCAACTTGTCATACAACTCCAGGCAAGGGAGATTTTTACACGAAAAACAAGTTGATTTACAGGAAGGCCGGAACTAGATCCAATGGTCACAGACAGTTGGTTCTTCCAAAGACATACAGTGCAGACTTAATAAGGAGCCTACATGTGAAACAAGATGGGGACCATGAGAAAATTGGTACCATCATCCAAAAGGTGACTCACAATTATTATTGGCCCAAGGCAAGGTGGGACATTGAGAATTTTGTAGAAAGGTGTAGCATAGCACATGAGGGAACACCCACAAGTGGGAACATTGATCAGGACCTGGACACGCCACGGGGCAAACGTAGGCCTGACAATAGAAAGAAAAATAAATTTGATAAAGTGGACCAAGTGGAATGGGAAGCCCCTTTTCACGGACAAGCTTCAATTAACTGTTTTACAATGGCCACTATGCAGAGAGTGCAAAAAGGTGTCTTACCCCAGGATAAGCCGAAAATCCCTCAATCGGACTTAAACAAACTGGAGGAAGAAGATGTAGAGAGGAAATCTTTCATCAAGAATTTTAAGTGGTGAGAAAGCCCCAAGAAAAGAATTGGTAGCGGTAGATTTGTGCATGATACTTCTGGGAAGAAAAATCATCACTATAGCGCTTCGAGTGGAAGAGACCATACCGGTGCATGGACAAATAGGTCCACAAAATTAAAGGTCCATATGTAACGCTGTTAAGAACGTGGACTGATGAAAAGGCAGAGGAAAATATTACATCCTCATATCAATATGTGAATGAGCTGACCACTCGTTTAAAAACTGGCTGGAAACTTGCCAATGAAAATTTGAGACAAGCCGGGAAGAAACATGCTGCCTATTTCAACAGGAAGGCTAAAGACAGAGATTTGGCTGTGGGAGAGAAGGTACTGCTTCTTCTCCCCGGTAGTCAGAATAAGTTACAAATTGGATGGCAAGGTCCATATACAGTTCTAGAGAAGGTGTCTAGAACAAATTATAAGATAGATAAGAAGGGGAAAGAAAAAATCTATCATGTGAATCTCCTGAAGAAATATTTGGAAAGAGAACATCCGGAAGAGACACACTTGTTGACCTTGTCCATTGCAATGGAGATGAAAAAGGAACCACTTTCATCATTTGAATATCCATTACACCCCTGTGAGACAGCGGCACAGGTGAAAATCAGTACACATTTAACGAAAAATCAGAAAGAGAGAGTGCAACAGGTTCTAGATAATCTCAGAGGTGTTAACGGACCGACCGGGGCATACAAACTTATTGGAATATGATATGAAACTGATAGACCCCACACCTGTCTGTATGAAACCCTATTCGATTCCTTTTGCTAAGGAGAAAGCTTTGAAGGAAGAGATAGACTATTTGTTGAAGGAAGGAATTATTTCACACAGTGAATCTTCGTATAGTTCCAGTGTTGTACTCTTAAGGAAACCCTCTGGAGAACATAGACTCTGTATAGATTACAGGAGACTGAATGCTATTACAGAAGGACAGGTGGATCCATTGCCGGATACAAATCAGTTGTTTGCCAGGCTAAATAAAGCTAAATATTTCTCAAAAGTGGATCTGAGTAAAGGATACTATCAGATTCCAGTAAAGCCTGAGGTTAGACCATACCTAGCTTTTAGTACCTCAGAGGGACACTATGAGTTTAACAGATTGCCATTTGGATTGAAGAATGCGCCTAGTGTCTTCTCTAGAATGATGAGAAAATTATTGGACCCTCTGAATAATCCATGCATCACAAATTTCATGGATGATATCCTTATAGCAACAGAAACATTTGAGGAACACATTGACTCTCTGAACATGCTGTTTAATCGACTTAGAGAAGCGAATTTAACAGCCCGACCAACCAAATGTTGCGTTGGATGTAAAGAATTAGAATTCTTGGGACACACAGTCCATCAGGGAAACATGACCCCTGACCCCAAGAATTTAGAGAAACTAAAGAAAGCCCCAAGACCACAAACCAAGAAAGACGTGAGATCCTTTGTCTCATTATGTGGTTTCTACCAAAAGTATATCAAAAACTTTAATTCCATATGTGCACCGTTAACTGATTTGACCCGTAAAGGAAATCCAGATCGAATTACATGGACACCACAATGTGAATTAGCTTACCAGGAATTGAAGGAAAAGCTCACAAGCAAACCTATTTTGAAATTACCTGACTTAAATCAAGAATTCATTGTAAGGACGGATGCCAGTAATATTGGGTTAGGTGCGACACTGCTACAGAAATCAGATGCATTGGATGGGGAATTAAGCCCAGTGGCATATGCTAGCAGAAAGTTGAATAAAGCTGAAACCAACTACTCAACTAGCGAAAAGGAATGTCTTGCAGTAATATGGGCGATAAAGAAATTCAATATTTATCTGTATGGGAAGGCATTTAAGTTGCAAACGGATCACAAACCATTGTCGTTTCTAGCGCAGGCTAGACATGAAAATTCTAGATTACTCCGTTGGTCATTACTGATGCAGCCATTTGAGTTTAGCATAGAGTATATATCTGGAAAGAAAAATCTGGGAGCGGATTTTTTAAGCCGCCATCCGTGTGATGAGAATCACCGTAAGCCCCAGAAATAATAATAAATTTCTCTATGTGTATATAGAATTATAGACTGACATATAACGTCTGTTTTAAGAGGGGAGAATTTGTCGTGAAACATTCTAAATCCACATATATAAATTAAAAGGTAAATGTAAAGCCTAACACATAAATTCAATAAAAGGAAAGAGAAATGGTTAAAGACCCGTGCTTTCCAATAGCGTACGCCTGTGTTAATAGAACGTCATGCTAGTTGAACAATAAAAACCCTTGTTTTCTACTTCGTCTGCAAATTGTAACGTTTCACGTTGATAGTAAAGCCTACTGCATCACTACACGCTTTCTACAATAACACGTGTACTGCATTTCTAAGAAAACCTTGAGATACGCAAGCTGATTAATGACCTAAATTAATACTAGCATTAATTACACTACGTTAACATAAACGAAAGGACAGATGGACTTAGGATAGAAAGAGAGAGTGAGGGCTGAAAGCAGTAACGCATGCCACCCTAACACGCGTCTCGCGATATACAATTAATGCCACCCTCCCCAAGCGAAAGGCCAGAAGCAATACTTTTTTCAAATGGACAGTGATAAAAAAAAAAACACTACCCATACGAGAGTTAGGTTTAAAAACCTGAAAAATGCTTATTGGGAAACATGACATTATACTGGTTTACGTTTGAAAGCCTGACAGTACCCAGACACCACATCGTATCGAAGTGAACAGGAGGTAGAAGAAAATGCACATTTTGAACGCAGCCACCTAGCTCCCTTAAATTTATATAATTGGGTTCCTTAGGACTTGCTGACAAAGAATATGTTAAACGTTACGCAAATAGTCTAGGAATTAACAAATTATAGCCAAAATAAAATGGTGGTGCTGTCAGACAACACCAAAATCAGAATTGCGCAGTGGCAGGTTTTGAAACCACCATTTTACGGGAAATGGGCCACCATGTAAAATCCTATTTGATTGGATAGAAGTAAATGTAAGGCTAAACACGATTAGTCGGGCTACAAATACTAATTCTTTGTTGTTAGGGAAACGTGAGTAGGAGTACTTTTTTTGAAAAGCTGTGTAAACATGGCCCGATTGGTTAGACCCGCCAATATAGGCAATTAGTAGCGTCAGTTCAGTGCCACATGTTAAAATAAACTTACTAAGAAACAGTGCGTTGAGAGCCAGATCATATTTTTCTAAATAAAAGGCTGGGACAGAGGCAGATCGGAATTTGTGCCATTATTCATCGCCAGTCAACGTATCTGTGTATTATTTCCATGAATTGTGGTAAGCTTGATATATTCGATATCTTTTTAATGAAAATTGAATGTAAATTGATAATGTATGCCTGTATATGTGTGTGGTTCAGTGGCAAACATGAGACAAGGCCTAAATATTGCTCCAACCTGAACAGGAGGTGTCGGAGAAAAGTAAAACTGCATGGAATTGCCAAACAGTACACTGACACCTATCTTATTGACTAGAAGGAACTAAGGCTGGAATTGCAGAGGCGTAGTAACCATTTAGGAGGAGATACTGGTGTAAATTGTTTCAGATGAAGATAGCAGTTGGCCTACCGCTCTGAACTCAGTGTTTGTTCTGTATTGTGTTCAGTGTAGAAATAGATTATAAATTAGATCTGAAGTAGGAGGTACAACCTTCTTGTTTCAGGGACTGTGGTCCTAGTTATTGAAGCAGCACCTGGTCTGGGTTTTGCTGAATCCAGAGGCTGACAGCATACTCCTGGGTCCAGATAGCGACCAGTGAGGTGTCTCCAGAACACAGTGAAGCAATCGAGCAGAGGAGTCTTTTCCTGCCGCCATCACGAAAGATAAGCTTCTGTGGCCAGAGTAGCTCAACATTATGTGCCCCCTCAAAAATTGACATTTTGTTAATCACAGAGGGACAATTAATTGGTTCAAATGACAGGAACTGTGAAAGTTTCCCAATACTATTTCCCCGATAATCAAACACTTGAAGTCATGATGAAAAACAACAACCAAGCTTGAACAAAACCAGTATTACCTCATATTACTACTGCACAAATTACACACATAGAATAATAATAATAAACTATGTCAATACAAAGTTCATATATATAAACTGTGTAAATAATACTTGTAATTACATTTGATTGTGATTTCTGGTTCACTGTGTAGTTGAATCAGGATATCCATTATTGACAAGAATTAATACATATATTTTAAACTTAATCACTTGATTCATTTAAGATAGTCTTATAGAGTGTTATATGTGTGTGAGTGTCACAGTGTTGTAAAGTGTTGTAGAATAAATTAAATTGTTTATCTGTCTGTTGTTGTTGTGACTTACACTTCATCATTTTCATAACCCTAGACATTTAACGTAGTCATCACAATATTCCAGAATAATTCTGACTGAGGTATAAATGTGGTAGCAAGTAAGGTCATCTGTAATACACCACACTTATTAGATACAGATACCTTCACAGCTGATCTCAGTCAGTACACTAAGTCCCCTATAAATATTTATAACATTCCACTTTACCACACTTCCCATGTGGTCCATTGGCCTTGTTGGACCTGCTGCACTGCTTTTTGCAACCTCTTATCATTCTCAGCTCCTCGTATCTCCTGAACTACCATGTCTCTGCGCTCCCTGCTTGATGCCCTGGACCACCAGCGGATGTCACCATGCCCAAATCCCCGTCTATTCGTTTGTGTGTATTCGATTACCTCTCTCAGTTTGAGTGACTCTTCAGCAGCAACAACAGCTTCTTCCACTCTCCACTTCCTTCCCGTTTTCAGTGTGGGCTGAATGGACTTAACCACGTCATCAGCTGACTCGCGTAGCATCATTGCAAGCCTTGCTTTTCCAACTTTGTATTCTTCAACAACTGACTTCAAGGGAAGCAGAAGTTTTGACTTTTTGCAGTTCAGTGCTACATCTGACAGACCTGGTGGTACCCCAAGCCATTTTCTCATGAACTTGTTGACCTTCTGCTCTATAGCTTCCACTGTACTTGTGCTTATTTCATATATAAGCAGTGGCCACAGCAACTTCGGTATCAACATGAACTGGAGGCACCACAGTTTGAACTTTCCCAGGAGTCTGCTTTGGTCTATGATCTGTAGTCCTCTGTCTGCCATTTCTATTGTCTGTTGCACTGCCTTCGAGTCTTTTAAAGAGGCATCGTACACCCTGCCAAGACTTTTAACAGGTTCCTCAATGACAGTAGGGATTCTTTGGCTGGAAACCGTGAATATGACCTCTGCTATCTTCCCTTTCCTGACTGATAGGCTTCTCGACTTCTTGGGTTTGAAGCTCATTCTGCACCAGCTGACTAGTTCATCCAGGCGTGCTAACATCCTCCGGGCCTGATGTTCATCTGATGTCAGAATTGTTGTGTCATCCATGAATGCTTTGAGCGGTGGCATGTGACACATTCCACCGAGCTTTGGGCCTATAGCCATTCCTTCAGCCGCATTGAGGATTACCTGCATAGCCATCACGAATAGTATCGGAGAGATGGTACATCCCATCGCAATTCCAACTTCAAGGCCAATCCACTTCGTTGTGTAATCTCTGGTTGAAAATCTGACAGAAAACCCTGCGAAATACAGCTTCAGCATTGCTGCAATCTCTTGTGGAACATGATACATTTCTAGGGCCTGCCACAACATCTGGTGTGGAACGGATCCATAAGCATTTGCTAGATCCAACCAGATTACATGGAGGTTTGTTCTGTCAGACTTTGCCTTTTGGATTGCTTCCCAGATCATTGCGGCATGCTCTAGACATCCTGGTGTACCTGGGATACCTCCTTTCTGAATTGTAGTGTCAATGTACCCATTTGCCAGGAGGTATGTAGTGAGTCTTTTCGCCACACATAATTATCTCATATAACCACACCTAATTATCTCATATAACCACACCTAATTATCTCATATAACCACACCTAATTATCTCATATAACCACACCTAATTATCTCATATAACCACACCTAATTATCTCATATAACCACACCTAATTATCTCATATAACCACACCTAATTATCTCATATAACCACACCTAATTATCTCATATAACCACACCTAATTATCTCATATAACCACACATAATTATCTCATATAACCACACCTAATTATCTCATATAACCACACATAATTATCTCATATAACCACACCTAATTATCTCATATAACCACACATAATTATCTCATATAACCACACCTAATTATCTCATATAACCACACATAATTATCTCATATAACCACACATAATTATCTCATATAACCACACCTAATTATCTCATATAACCACACTTAATTATCTCATATAACCACACATAATTATCTCATATAACCACACATAATTATCTCATATAACCACACATAATTATCTCATATAACCACACCTAATTATCTCATATAACCACACCTAATTATCTCATATAACCACACCTAATTATCTCATATAACCACACTTAATTATCTCATATAACCACACATAATTATCTCATATAACCACACCTAATTATCTCATATAACCACACTTAATTATCTCATATAACCACACCTAATTATCTCATATAACCACACCTAATTATCTCATATAACCACACTTAATTATCTCATATAACCACACCTAATTATCTCATATAACCACACATAATTATCTCATATAACCACAGCTAATTATCTCATATAACCACACATAATTATCTCATATAACCACACCTAATTATCTCATATAACCACACTTAATTATCTCATATAACCACACCTAATTATCTCATATAACCACACATAATTATCTCATATAACCACACTTAATTATCTCATATATCCACACATAATTATCTCATATAACCACACCTAATTATCTCATATAACCACACTTATTATAAATATCTCCATAATTATCCACACCTAATTATCTCAAATAAAACAAATTAATGGCAAACCACACTAATTATCTCATATAACCACACAACCAAATTATCTCATTTAACCACACTAACCAATTATCATCTTACATAATAATCACACCTAATTATCTCATACAAAAACCACACCTAATATCTCATATAACCACACTTAATTATCTCATATAACCACTCCTAATTATCTCATCTTACCACACCTAATTATCTCATATAACCACACATAATTATCTCATATACCCACCTAATTAATATAAACAACATAATTTCTCAAAAATTATTTCTCATATAACCACATTAATTATCTATATAACCACACCTAAAATTCAAAAATCTAACTAAATATAACCAACTTAATTATCTCATATAACCAACTAAATATCTCATAAACCACACCTAAAATCTCATATAACCCACTTATATTATCTCATATAAAACTAATTATCTCATAACCAACATAAATCTCATCTAATTATCTCATATAACCACACATAATTATCTCATAAAATACCACACTAATTATCTCATATAAACCATTTCAAATTATCTCATCATACAAAATCTCATATAACCTACACCTACTTATCTCATAAATCACACCTAATATCTCATATAACAACACCTAATTAACAAATAATTTTAAATCAATAATAAATCTCATATAACCACAAATAATACATCTCATATATAACCACATAAAATTTTCTCCATATAACCACACCTAAATAATCTCTATAACCAACACTAATTAATCATATAACCACACCTAATTATCTCATATAACCACACTTAATTATCTATAAACCTAAAAAAAACTCATATAACCAAATAATTATCTCACTAATTATCATCATAAACCCCACCTAATTATCTCATATATAACACAAATAATTATCTTAAATTCACTTATATTATCTATAACATAATTAATTTATCCAATATATAACCACACACATAATTATCTCATATAACCACACATTAATTATCCATAAAACCAACCTAATTATCTTCATAAACCAACCTAATTATCTCAAATATAACCACACCTTAATTATCTCAAAACCACACCTAATTATCAACATATAATATAATAAAATTATCATCAAACCTAAATCTCAATCCTTTACACACTAATTATCTCAATATAACCCACACCTAATTATCTCATATAACCAAATAATCAATCTCATATTAACCACACATAATTATCTCATATAACCAACCTAATTATCAATAATATAACCACACATAATTATCTCATATAACCACACCTATAATTATAACAATATAACCACAATAATTATTCATTAATAACAACACAATTATTATCTCAATAATAACCAAACCTAATTATCTCATATAACCACAACCTAATTATTCATATAACCACAACTAATTATCATCATAACCAATTAAATTATCTCATATAACCACTCCTTAATTATCTCATATAACCACACATAAATCTTATAACCACACCTAATTATCTCATAAAAATTAACACCTAATTTCTCACTTATAACCAACCTAATTATCTCATTATATAACACATAATTATTCATATAACCACACCTAATTATCTATAACCACACCTAATTATCTTATATAACCACACCTAATTATCTCATATAACACCCTAATTATTAATTATTATCTCATATAACCCCACCTAATTATATCATCTAAACACACCTACTTATCCCCTATAACCACACCCAATTATCTCATATAACCACACCTCATTATCTCATATAAACACACCTAATTATCTCATATAACCAACATAATAAATCTCATATAACCACAATAATTCATATCTCATAAATATAAACCACACACATTAATCAAATATCACCTAATTATAACAACACCTAAATCTAATTCTCATATAACCACATTTACAAATTTATCTCATATAACCACACCTAATTATCTCAATAACCACACCTAATTATCTCATATAAACTAAACCTAATTACTCATATAACCACACATAAGTTACTCATATAAACACACCTAATAATATCTCAATGGCTTTACAAACCTCAATTTATTCAATAATTACAACCAGATAATTAATCTCATATCCCACACCTAAAACATCTCATATAACCACATTAATTATCTCATACCACCATTTCATGGTAATTATCTCTAATATAACCACACCAAATTAATCTCATATAACCACACCAAATATCTCATATAACCACACCTAATTATCTCATATAACCACACTAATTATCATAAACCACAACCTAATTAACAATATAAAACCTAATTATCTCATAAACCACATAATTTATCCAAATAACCACATAATAATTACTCATATAACCACACATAATCTCATATAACCACATAATTATCTCATATAACCACATTTTAATTAATTATCTCACATATAACCACACATAAATTATCTCATATAACCACACATAATTATCTCATATAACCACACCTAAATTATCTCATATATGAAACCACACATAATTATCTCATATAACCAACATAATTATCTCATATAACCACACCTAAATCTCATATAACCACACCTAATTAATCTCATATAATACACCAATTTATATATTACCACAAATTAATATATCAAATAATTATCTCATACCAATAATTATCTCATATAACCACACCTAATTATCTCATATAACCACACATAATTATCTCATATAACCACACTTAATTATCTCATATAACCACACCTAATTATCTCATATAACCACACATAATTATCTCATATAACCACACTTAATTATCTCATATAACCACACATAATTATCTCATATAACCTAATTATCTCATATAACCACACATAATTATCTCATATAACCACACCTAATTATCTCATATAACCACACCTAATTATCTCATATAACCACACCTAATTATCTCATATAACCACACCTAATTATCTCATATAACCACACCTAATTATCTCATATAACCACACATAATTATCTCATATAACCACACCTAATTATCTCATATAACCACACCTAATTATCTCATATAACCACACATAATTATCTCATATAACCACACCTAATTATCTCATATAACCACACCTAATTATCTCATATAACCACACCTAATTATCTCATATAACCAGCCATAATTATCTCATATAACCACACCTAATTATCTCATATAACCACACCTAATTATCTCATATAACCACACCTAATTATCTCATATAACCACACATAATTATCTCATATAACCACACATAATTATCTCATATAACCACACCTAATTATCTCATATAACCACACATAATTATCTCATATAACCACACCTAATTATCTCATATAACCACACCTAATTATCTCATATAACCACACATAATTATCTCATATAACCACACATAATTATCTCATATAACCACACCTAATTATCTCATATAACCACACATAATTATCTCATATAACCACACCTAATTATCTCATATAACCAAACATAATTATCTCATATAACCACACCTAATTATCTCATATAACCACACCTAATTATCTCATATAACCACACCTAATTATCTCATATAACCACACATAATTATCTCATATAACCACACCTAATTATCTCATATAACCACACCTAATTATCTCATATAACCACACCTAATTATCTCATATAACCACACATAATTATCTCATATAACCACACCTAATTATCTCATATAACCACACCTAATTATCTCATATAACCACACATAATTATCTCATATAACCACACCTAATTATCTCATATAACCACACATAATTATCTCATATAACCACACATAATTATCTCATATAACCACACCTAATTATCTCATATAACCACACCTAATTATCTCATATAACCACACCTAATTATCTCATATAACCACACCTAATTATCTCATATAACCACACCTAATTATCTCATATAACCACACCTAATTATCTCATATAACCACACCTAATTATCTCATATAACCACACCTAATTATCTCATATAACCACACCTAATTATCTCATATAACCACACCTAATTATCTCATATAACCACACCTAATTATCTCATATAACCACACCTAATTATCTCATATAACCACACCTAATTATCTCATATAACCACACCTAATTATCTCATATAACCACACCTAATTATCTCATATAACCACACCTAATTATCTCATATAACCACACCTAATTATCTCATATAACCACACCTAATTATCTCATATAACCACACCTAATTATCTCATATAACCACACCTAATTATCTCATATAACCACACCTAATTATCTCATATAACCACACCTAATTATCTCATATAACCACACCTAATTATCTCATATAACCACACCTAATTATCTCATATAACCACACCTAATTATCTCATATAACCACACCTAATTATCTCATATAACCACACCTAATTATCTCATATAACCACACCTAATTATCTCATATAACCACACCTAATTATCTCATCTCATATAACCACACATAATTATCTCATATAACCACACCTAATTATCTCATATAACCACACCTAATTATCTCATATAACCACACCTAATTATCTCATATAACCACACCTAATTATCTCATATAACCACACATAATTATCTCATATAACCACACCTAATTATCTCATATAACCACACCTAATTATCTCATATAACCACACCTAATTATCTCATATAACCACACCTAATTATCTCATATAACCACACCTAATTATCTCATATAACCACACCTAATTATCTCATATAACCACACCTAATTATCTCATATAACCACACCTAATTATCTCATATAACCACACCTAATTATCTCATATAACCACACCTAATTATCTCATATAACCACACCTAATTATCTCATATAACCACACCTAATTATCTCATATAACCACACATAATTATCTCATATAACCACAGCTAATTATCTCATATAACCACACCTAATTATCTCATATAACCACACATAATTATCTCATATAACCACACCTAATTATCTAATTATCTCATATAACCACACCTAATTATCTCATATAACCACACCTAATTATCTCATATAACCACACTTAATTATCTCATATAACCACACCTAATTATCTCATATAACCACATATAACCACACCTAATTATCTCATATAACCACACCTAATTATCTCATATAACCACACATAATTATCTCATATAACCACAGCTAATTATCTCATATAACCACACCTAATTATCTCATATAACCACACCTAATTATCTCATATAACCACACATAATTATCTCATATAACCACACCTAATTATCTCATATAACCACACCTAATTATCTCATATAACCACACATAATTATCTCATATAACCACAGCTAATTATCTCATAAAGCTGGCCGTCTGTCTCATGCTTCTTCCATCGCCATACCGTCTCTTTCTCAAAGTTGCTGCTGAAGGCCATGCTGTCAATCTGATTCTGCCGTGGAGTCCGATATTCGACCTAACACTTTACATTATCAGCTGAAGCCACGTGTAAACAATACGAACATCTTAAGAGGAATCAAAATGATCATTGTAATTCTTCGTATCCACAGTGTTATGACGCCATAAACTTATTTTAAAAAAGACAAAGCAACCTCACAAACGCAGTAATGGAAAATTGCATTCTCTGATTCAGATTTCCATAGACAGGTGATATCCGTAGATTATTGTTGTTGTTGTTTAGCTAGGGCTGCTGAGCTTCTTTTCCGTTTGCAGCCAATGCCAAGTTGAAGATTGGTATTATCTACACTGAAGATCTAGGCATTTCCTGCGGCTTTTCTGCCATTCCGAAATGTGCTGTCTTGAAGTCATGAGCTCCAGTTTCTCCAGCTTGGTTTGTATTTAAATGATCGTCACATCTGGTCTCAAGCTAGGAGTAAGAAGTGTGTGGCATACTGTGCATTCCCTGCCAACCCACGGGACTTTCCAACTACGCAGAGCTAACCCAGTGTGCTCTGGTTCTGGGCTCTCACAATTAATGTAACAACAAGAACAACGCGAGGAGACCTAGAAAACGTGCGACCGTATCTTTCCGAGGAGGGTACACATCATCATGCAGCTCGCAGGAAATCCCCAAGAAATTCAATGTAACTTTCCTGAACATCCAACATGAGGGAGTAAGGGAAAGGGAAGGAATTGAAAGAGAAGGAAAAGAAAGAAAGAAAGGAAAGGTAAGCAAGAAAGAAAATGAAAGACAGAAAGAAAAAAATGGATAGTAAAATAACATACTTAATCGTTTATAATAAAATTACTTTCTTCCCATAACCACCCCGTACCCTACCCAATCCCCGCCATCCTTCCTATCTCTCTCTCTCTCTCTCTCTCTTTCTCTCTCTCTTTCTCTATCTCACACACACACATAAATACACATCTTCATCACCATATTGTGTACAATGAATGATCCCAATCAAAGTAACAGCTCAACACACAATACAGCTATTAGCGTCTGTTCATCAGTGCACACACACACACACACACATACACACACAAATCCTACCTATGACTTTGCAATCTACGACGACGATGACTCATCATGTCAGCCATATATTTAAAAACAAAAGTAATATCTACGTCACCTGAGCTTGTGTGACAAAATTCAAAATGAAACAAATCCTTACACACACAAGACATGAACCCATCAATGAACACTGCAGATATAATGCATGTTACATAATTCTTACGTGTATACAATTCCTGTGTAAAGGCGCATTTTATCTATGGATCTGACGGAACTTTGCCAGAAAAGATACAATAAATAATAAATAAAACTCTAACCCAGGGTTTCTTAATCTATTTTACGCCGTGGTCCCCTTTGATTGTCTGACGACGGCTCTGGACACTCTTCTTGGACAAATATTGTACATACTCGTACAAGCATAATGAAACAATTTTACATTTTAGATTATGCACACGGACCCCTTAGAGTCCAGTGATGGACACCAAAGTGGACCTTAAAGCACAGGTTCAGAAACTCTCCTCTAACCCATATTGATTTGATTGAACTCGAGAAGATATAGCACACAACTCAATTACGTATTACTGTTCTTCTCGTGTTTTTCTTTTTAAGTCCTCATGGAGCAGGCATCTACTAATACCTGGCCCGCTTGCTGGAAGCTTGCACCAAAACATCCATGAGTGGTTGCAGCGGTATAGTTCCTATGGTTATTTGTTTTACATGATGAGTTTGCTAGCCCGATGCGCGATATCAAATTGGTTGCCTGTTACGAAATGCCTGAGGTTCTATTAATATCCTTTTTGTCACAAACTCCCGGGAAACTACACGGGCTAGCTACTACCTATCACCACCGACATAATCAAAACTTAGATGACTACACACAAACTAATAGTGATCAACAACCTAAGAAGCGTTAAATGTAATATTTCTTATCAGTTATTGTTCTACTCGATTTGAAAACAGCCGTAACAAAAGGCACCAGTTTTATCATTTTGCCTCGTTTTGGTTCAACCTAGATACAAGGTCAGTCGATTATATTATGGTGCATGTCCAAATATAAACGACTGTGAGGTCACAGGTATTGAAAAAGCACCAAAGAAAACATAGACAAACTTTTTAGTTTCAATTGTATTTTTTTTTCCTCCATCCGCTCCTTATGATGCGTCATACGACAGCGTAGGCCTCTATAGGAATAAGATGGACAGCATTCTCTACACTGGAGGATCTAGAATACGCAGCTGACAATGCACTATTCGTTTAATCGTATCAACACATCCAACAAAAAACCAGACAGACTAAATAAACATAGCCAACAGGTGGGACTAAACATTAATCTCAAGAATACAGAAGCAATGACACTAAACGTAACTAATTCTGTACACATAAACATAAGGATCCAAGAGCTGGAACATACATACACATTTACAAACGTAGGAAGCACAGTAATACCAGATGGTGGAACAAGCAAAGACATCAGTAACTGAATGAATAACGCCAGAATAGCTTTCGCCAGCCTAAACAACATCTGGAAATCCTCCCAGTACAGTACAAACACTAAATTAAAAATATATGAGAGCTGCGTAATTTCTGTACGGCGCAGAATGATGGATAATAACAGAAAAGGAAATGTCCAAACAGTATTCTTTCCACACAACCTGGCTAAAGAAAATTTTTCGAATTTTCTGACCGAACACCATCACCTGACACCATCACATGACACCATCACCAACCAAGAACTGCTTACTCGGAGCCACCAAAAGGAAATGCGCACCATCATAGCGGGAAGACGCTAGAATTCGGTAAGCCACATCCTCAGAAGTGACCTTGACACCATCACCAGAACTGCCGCGCTATGGACTCCAGAAGGAAAGCGAAAGGAAGGCCGGCCAAAAGCTACCTGGCGGAGAACTGTGGAGGGACAGCAATGCTAAGAATGAACTAGAGCTGGGGCACTATAAAAAGGGTGGCTGCCGACCGAGCAAGGTGGAAACAGTTTGTTGCTGACCTACAAGACGCCACCAGACGTGATAGTCACTGATTTGATTTATCAGTCGGCGGCCAAGGACCAAAGTGGAGACAGTTTGCTGCTGACCTACAAGACGCCACCAGGCGTGATGGCCACTGATTTGATCTGTCAGTCAGCAGTCACGGACCAAAAAAAAAAGAAACTCCTTATGAAGCATGGACCCAGCATTGAAGCTGATCCCATACAAGAAGTATGTACTAAAGTATTAATGTGCTCCAGCAGCAGTCGTTTCTGTAGTAATTAGTTTTTATTTGCCGGTCCATGTATAACCTCATCCTAGTCACATAGAACGATATAGCAGTAGAAGTAGTGGCACTTTACTTTCTTCAAGAAGTATATTTATTGTCTGCGGAAATACGTCAGCCCTGGTATCAAAAGTACGGTATCTAGTTTACGAATATGAAAAACACACTGTATTTTAAGTGCACGGAGAATTAGGGAAGGCTAAATGTCTTGTAGTTTTAAAACAAACACGTCGGGTTTTCTTGTACGAGAAATAACAAACTATGACTGCGTGTGTTATAGGGGACCCGTAAGGAGAGCAATGAATAGTAACAAAGCAATCTACCATGCACGTCAAAGAAGGCAACACGGAAGGGTAGGGCAAGAGGCCAGATACCGTATACTGTACAGCCAAAATTAAGGTTCACAAAACAACATGGACAAGTCAACCAAAGCTGATTAATAGAAGTCTTACCCTCTGTCGCGAGAGGTTCAGATGTTATTAGAAATAATGATATCCTGGACAAAAAGATGTATCAGATGATACCAGGATAGTGCCAGATAAGAGACTGGTCTTATAAGAAATACCCCCTTCTCAGAAAAGAGCAAGGGTGTATCTACAATCAAAGGTAGGGTCAAGCTGTATAAACCTTCAAGTATGATGATAGTGTTTGTTCCTGAAGGTCTAAGTGCTACCTCTCAAGATCCTCCCTTGAATAATGGTTATTATATTTTTATTGACTCTGCTAGGGGATTAATTAATTAATTAAATATGTAATACATATAACAACCAGAACCTTAACTCAAATTAAATAATTAAGCAAGACTGATTATATATATATATTTACAATTTATTGATCCTATACCGTTTCTCTTTTCTGTTAGGAAAATGATAAAGAATTTCAAAGGTTTTTACAAAATAAAAATAAATACTCATGGAATGTCATTTCCACAATACTTCAATATGATAATGATATATTTTAAATGTCAATTATTTATTTCATATATATATATAGATATATATATCTTTCACTGGACTGTAAAGTTGGTATTTAGTTTATTAGGGTCCTTCATGAGTCATCACTCAAACTGTTTTTGGTATTTGTATTTTATTTCTTATTACTAAGTTGCTGGATAGGCTGACCAGTGTAATTGCGTTTACACTTATCTCCAAAAAATGAGAAGCATCCAACTATAGCCAGGATCACACAATGTCTGGATCTCCAGGCTTGGGAAAACAGGGTGTCTAGTTCTATGTATCTTGAGAACGTTTGCACCACAGAGTCCTTCAGAAGTGAATGTCTCGTTGTAGTGGATTTGATGGTATTGTATGATGGTGATATTACTAAGTGTGATGCATGAGGTCAGCTGTGAAGGCTCCTGAGATAAGTGTAGCTGTGAATTGTCAGAAGGCCCTTCTGGCTACCACTACGACCTCACACCTATCTTTTTTTACTAATGAATGTGGCTACGTTAAAATTCTAGGGTATTGATATGTAATGTGTTGTGGTAGTTTGCAAACACACACACAGATATTTAACAAGTCTAATAATAGTAATAAAATGTTATAACACACTGAACTAACTCGAGATGTGTAAAATTTGGATAGTAATTTTCTTTAAATTTATTTGTTCTGAACCAAGGTTTTATTTTGGTCAGAACATATGAAAGGTTTTGCAATTAGGAAAGAAATGCATGAATATGACATGATAAATGAAAGGTGTGTACATATGTATGTTACTAGACTAGTTAATATTACTACTGTTTATAGTTGTAATCTATTTGGGAGAACACTTAATGGATGTGCTGTTGGGGTGGCCTCATCACTCCCTGTCTATGGCGACTACACATTGTCCAGTTATTTGATGGAAATTTTATGGGTGTGTTGGAAAATAAGTTGAGTTGGTGAATTCTCAGCAGACCAGACGCTTACGTAGCTTGAATGTGCAGCTCTGGTGCTGAGATCTGGTGGCCCCACCTCTCCATGCTTGGGGGCAATATCAGGCTGCTCTGCCAAAATATAAACTGCACGGGTCCACTCATGTATTAGTTAACTCATCATTTGACACCACATTGGTGCCAAATAAAAACTCACAGCTCAGAATTATGAATATAGAACACAGTTAATTGCTAGCAAAACTCAGCTGAGCTGCTGGCTTTAGTATGGCGTCCCTCTAAAGATATCAATTTGCTTCTGGGAATACACCACTATATTATTTACTGTGTCTACTAGGACAACTTATAACGAATGGCAAAAATGCGCGTCTGAGCGCCGATAATATATTCATCTATGGCCAATCACCGCCTTTTTTCCTTTCAAATTCAAACCTACTACCAAAAAGTCATTTCAGTCATATCTCAGTCAAGTATGCCTTATTGTCTGTTGGTCCGTCCGTCTCTACTTGCGTTTCACAAAAAACACACTTGTTTTTTGAACCAACTCTGCCTTCCCCTACACAATTTTGCCTTTAAAGTTATTTTTAGCCACAATTCTCCAGCCCATCCCCTCTCTTTCATACCTACTAGATTTTAGCGCTTTGAGTCTCAAGACTGCAGTTTTTGAAAATTAGAGACATTTTTGTTTCAATGCAGACGCTCTCTGATATGAACAACACAGTCTAACGCTCGCTGATATGAACAACACAGTCTTTTGTCAATATCTTTCTTATTATCTATCCGTCTGTATAAATGAAAGCATATTATTTCACTGCTCAAGATGGGCCATCCGGCCAGCTAGGTTTTATATTCCTAACATCATTGTTAAGAAAAAGTTACTTTTCAAGGTTAGTTGGTTTTGTAATGCGTTCGTCACTGCATTCAAATAAACGGACTAAGTTATCGCAAAAGCGTCCAAGAAATGACTGTTGCGTATAATAGCTAAGGTCCCTTTTGTCGATTTCTTTACCTTGTGTCAACTTGGGGACGTGAATTTTTTTTTTTTTCCTTGCCCCACCAATTTGCGTCCTTTTAGCCTTGCTAGTTTCAAGCACGTTTCAGTCATATTTTTTCCTCTGATCTCCGTTCTCATCCCGCTCCAAGGGTAAACGTTTTGCCTCCACGTCTAACAATTTAAATTCCATGGCGGGTGGTGACCCGCGGCGTGGGCGATCATGTATTCTAGTAGCTTACGCATTAGTTTTTATCCCTACGTTGTATCATTGGAGATATTTTAACGTTGTATCATGGTTAATTTTATGACACATCTCCCCACTTGAAAACATGCCTACGGCAAGTTCCAAAACCAGTGATACACATAGATAAAATCTCTCCTCACTCCTGCCATTACTCTAATTTTGATCACAGGGGTGCCGACTGAGGAAATCTGCACCGACATTCAATTTGCCTGGGATATATTGGATTCTAAACTGATAAGGTTGAAGCAATAAAGACCACCTCAGCAATCTTGCGTTTTCATGCTTAGCCTGAGATAAGAATACGAGAGGCTGATGGTCCGTCTCGACCACAAAAGTCCTACCATACAGATAGATTTGAAACTTCTTTATTGCCCAGATTAACGCTAAACATTCTTTTTCGCTTGTGGGTATCCTTGTTCCGCCTTATTCAATTTGCGGCTTGCATAAGCGACTGGTTTCAGTTCCCCATCAGGTGAAGATGATCTTTGCAACAAAGCCGCTCCGAGTCCTACATTACTGGCATCGGTTCTTAAGACAAAGTCCTGTGTCAAATCCGGCAGTTTGAGAATAGGTTTGCTAGTGAGTTTTTCCTTTAAGTCTTGGAACGCTAATTCACTTTGCGCAGTCCAAATAATTTTATCTGGAAGTCCCTTGCGAGTCAGATCAGTCAGAGGAGCACAAATAGAGTTAAAATCTTTGATATATTTTTGATAAAATCCGCATAACGACACGAATGATCGCACGTCCTTTTTTGTTTGTGGTCTAGGTGCTCTCTGCAGTTTTCCCAAGTTCTTGGGATCAGGGGTCATGTTACCCTGATATACAGTGTGTCCCAAGAATTCCAACTCTTTGCATCCAATGCAACATTTTGTTGGCCTAGCAGTTAAGTTCGCCTCCCTAAGCCTATTAAATAACATTTCTAGAGCTTCAATGTGTTCTTCAAATGTCTCTGTGGCGACGAGAATATCATCCATGAAATTCGTGATACATGGGTTATTCAGGGGATCCAACAATTTGCGCATCATCCTTGAAAATACACTCGGAGCATTTTTCAGTCCGAATGGTAGCATGTTGAATTCATAATGTCCATCCGAAGTGCTAAAAGCCAAATAAGGTCTCACTTCAGGCTTCACTGGGATCTGGTAATAGCCTTTACTAAGATCCACCTTTGAAAAGTATTTTGCCTTGTTCAGTCTGGCAAATAACTGTTTTGTGTCTGGTAATGGATCCACTTGTCCTTCTGTGACAGCATTCAGTTTCCTGTAATCTATGCACAGTCTGTGTTCCCCAGACGGTTTTCTCAACAATACGACACTAGAACTAAAAGATGATTCACTGTGTGAAATAATCCCCTCCTTCAACAAATAATCTATTTCTTCCTTCAATGCCTTCTCCTTCGCGAACGGAATAGAATAGGCTCTCATACAGATTGGGTTTGAGTCTACCAGTTTCATGTCATACTGTAGCAAATTTGTATGGCCTGGTTTATCTGTTAATACATCTGTATGTTCCTCCAGAATCTGTTGAACTCTCTCCCTCTGGTTTTTAGTCAGGTGCTTACTGACTTTTACCTGTGCTGCTGTTTCACAAGGATGTAATGGGTATTCATGTGAGGTGAGTGGTTCCTTTTTGCATTTGAGTTGCGATAGCTAAGGTCAGTAAGGGGGTGCTTTCCTGGAGTGGTCTGTCCAGATACTTCTTTAACAGGTTTACATGATAAACTTTCTCCTTCCCCTTTTTGTCAATTTTATAGTTTGTTCTAGACACCTTCTCTAGAACCGTATATGGACCTTGCCATCCAATTTGTAATTTATTCTGGCTACCGGGTAGTAGAAGCAGCACCTTCTCTCCCACAGCTCGTTCTCTGTCCTTTGCCTTCCTATTAAAATATGCTGCATGTTTCTTCCTGGCTTGTTTCAAATTATCATTTGCCAGTTTCCATCCAGCTTTCAAACGAGTGGTCAGTTCGTTCACGTATTGATAAGATGAGGTAACAGTCTCTTCCGCCTTCTCATCTGTCCAGGTCCTTAATAGTCTACATCTGGACCTTTAATTGATCATACGTATTTTTTATGGAACCCGTCGGGTCCCTTCCATTAGAAGCACTATAGTGAGGACTTTTCTTCCTAGAATCATCACTCACAAATCGACCACTACCAATTTTTTTCTTGGGTTTGTCTCCCCACTTGAGATTGCTTATGAGAGATCTTCGCTCTCTTTTCTGTTCTTCCAGTTTATATAAGTCTGACCGAGGGATTGTCATCTTATCCTGGGTAAAATTTCTTCTTTGTACTCGTCGCATAGTGGCCATGTTAATCCATTCAAGTGAAGACTGGGTGTGAAAAGGGGGCTCCCATTGCACTTTGTCTCCTTGAGTATCATAATTTTTCTTTCCAGGCCTAATTTTGCCCCGTGGCGTTTCTAGGTCCTGCACATATTTTCCCTTTGTGGGTGTTCCCTCATGAAATATGCCACATGCTTCTACAAAGTTTTCAATATCGACATTTACGTCGGGCCAATAGTATTTGCGAGAAACTTTTTGGCAGATGGTACCGACTTTTTCATGGTCCCCATCTTTTCCAACATGTAAGCTCCTTATTAAATTTGCCCTATATATCTTGGGAAGAACCAACTGTCCGTGACCAGTGGATCTAGTTCCTGTCTTCCTATATAGCAATCTGTTCTTCATAAAATATTCCCCCTTGCTCGGAGGTGTGTGGCATTTGGGCAATTTTTTTAAAACATGGCTTGAGTGTCCTGTCCTCAGCCTGCGCCTTCCTCATCTCCTCTGGATGAGCATTTATAGGTTCACCTTCTTCCTCCTTCTTCTGTGACCTGGTCTGCACTGTCGCCATGATCACAGGTCTCTCGGGATTCCCCAAGAAGACGTATCTACACCCCAATATCAGAGGGTAGATTGGTTCATCTATCACTGCTGCTCTGATTTCTCCTTCCACATAGCGAGTTTTCACCGTTATCCTTGCGATGGGAAGTGTCATGAGTGGTATGTCCTTAGTTGCCCCTTGTATTTCCACTGTTTCTGTGGTATACTGACTTGGGTCCACTAGGCTAGACTTCACAACTGAATCATAATCCAAACCTGTATCATAAAGGCACCTTATGGTGACCCCATTACAAATAACATCCTCACAAACTGGGGGGTGATAAGGTTCCTGCTGTCCATTAGGATTAACCTTTAATCTTTGAGTCCCCGACTTCATTGCAGCAATGTTTGAAGGTTTCCTTCTACAAAATTCGGTGTTGTGGTTATCTTTCTTGCACCATTTACACCATCTTTTTCCTTGGTTAAACGGTTTTCTTTCATTGGATTTTTGGTCATTGAACTGTGAGTTTCTGTCTCGGTAGTCATTTCTTGGCCGTTCAAAGTTTGTCCTACCTTTATTTCCCTGTTCTCTATTATCAAATTTATTAAATTGCTGTGGAGCTTTAAAATTGTCTATGTGCTTCTTTTTAGCACCACTTACCTCTGCCTGGGCTGCCTGATACCTTTCAGCGATATTTAAAACCTCCCCCAACTTCTCTGCACCTTGTTCCATGAGGAATTTTCTCATGTCTGGAGCCATGGACTCTCTCAATTGCTCAATCATGATCATTTCTTTAAGATCTTGGGTCTTCCCCAGAGCAGTCCATTTCTCCAAATAGGTTTCCAGTCTGGCAGAGAATTGGTGGTATGTCTCCCCAGACGACAGTTTGGCATTTCTAAATTTCTTACGATAAAATTCACCATTTTTTTCGAACCTCAATAACAAAGCCTGCTTTAACATGTCATAATTGTCTTGGTCTTCTCTGTTCATTTTTGCGAAAACTTCATAAGAAGTACCTCTCAGTCCCTGTGATAACTTTAAATTCCACCTCTCTCTCTCTAACCCATATGTAGTAGCTAATAACTCAAAACGTCCTAGGTACCCCTCTATGTCATCGTCTTTTTCAACAAAATGGTCTAAATGAAACCCCATAGCTGATGTTGAGGCTCCCAGACTGGGCGTAGCATCTGAGGCAAAAGGGCTGGCACCATTTTCAGGAGTCTGGCCTTGTAGCTCCAGCTCCCTTAGTCGTAGTTCGTGCTCCCTCTGCAACCTTCTATCTTCTGCCTCCCTTTCGGCCTTTTTGTCTGCTGCCTCCCTTTCGGCAGTCAATCTTTTTTCTTCTGCTTCCCTTTGCTGTCGTTTTTCTTCTGCCTCTAATGCTTTAGCCTCCTTGTCAGCCTCAATCTGCAGCCTCTTAAGTTCTCTATCAGCCTCAATTTGTAACCTCTTCTCTTCAGCCAACCTTTCAGACTCTAATTTTCTTTCAGCCTCTTTTTCTAATCTTCTTTCTTCTCTTTCAATATATTTATCACATTCAGCCGTTACATATTGAATTAAAATCTGACCATCCATTCCCATCTCCTTTGCCGTTAGCACAGCAGCTGATCTGAATTTGGCTAGCTCCGCCATACTTTTTAAACAAATCTAGCAATGTGCAAGATAAAATTTCCAACCACTAAAGTAATTCTAATTACTCTAGTCTAAAATAATTCTAATTAATTAATTAATCAATTAACTACCACTGGCTGTGAAGATTCACCAACTTTTATTTTCAGGGACACTTTTAATTTTTAAAATGTGTTCCCCTAATTTATTTCTACCCCCAGGAGATCCTAATTTTATTGATAGGCTAATTATCCCGGGACCAGAGACCCCAATATATGTAGTGGATTTGATGGTATTGTATGATGGTGATATTACTAAGTGTGATGCATGAGGTCAGCTGTGAAGGCTCCTGAGATAAGTGTAGCTGTGAATTGTCAGAAGGCCCTTCTGGCTACCACTACGACCTCACACCTATCTTTTTTTACTAATGAATGTGGCTACGTTAAAATTCTAGGGTATTGATATGTAATGTGTTGTGGTAGTTTGCAAACACACACACAGATATTTAACAAGTCTAATAATAGTAATAAAATGTTATAACACACTGAACTAACTCGATTTGTGTAAAATTTGGATAGTAATTTTCTTTACATTTATTTGTTCTGAACCAAGGTTTTATTTTGGTCAGAACATATGAAAGGTTTTGCAATTAGGAAAGAAATGCATGAATATGACATGATAAATGAAAGGTGTGTACATATGTATGTTACTAGACTAGTTAATATTACTACTGTTTATAGTTGTAATCTATTTGGGAGAACACTTAATGGATGTACTGTTGGGGTGGCCTCATCACTCCCTGTCTATGGCGACTACACATTGTCCAGTTATTTGATGGAAATTTTATGGGTGTGTTGGAAAATAAGTTGAGTTGGTGAATTCTCAGCAGACCAGACGCTCACGTAGCTTGAATGTGCAGCTCTGGTGCTGAGATCTGGTGGCCCCACCTCTCCGTGCTTGGGGGCAATATCAGGCTGCTCTGCCAAAATATAAACTGCACGGGTCCACTCTTGTATTAGTTAACTCATCATTTGACACCACATTGGTGCCAAATAAAAACTCACAGCTCAGAATTATGAATATAGAACACAGTTAATTGCTAGCAAAACTCAGCTGAGCTGCTGGCTTTAGTATGGCGTCCCTCTAAAGATATCAATTTGCTTCTGGGAATACACCACTATATTATTTACTGTGTCTACTAGGACAACTTATAACGAATGGCAAAAATTCGCGTCTGAGCGCCGATAATATATTCATCTATGGCCAATCACCGCCTTTTTTCCTTTCAAATTCAAACCTACTACCAAAAAGTCATTTCAGTCATACCTCAGTCAAGTATGCCTTATTGTCTGTTGGTCCGTCCGTCTCTACTTGCGTTTCACAAAAAACACACTTGTTTTTTGAACCAACTCTGCCTTCCCCTACACAATTTTGCCTTTAAAGTTATTTTTAGCCACAATTCTCCAGCCCATCCCCTCTCTTTCATATCAACTAGATTTTAGCGCTTTGAGTCTCAAGACTGCAGTTTTTGAAAATTAGGGACATTTTTGTTTCAATGCAGACGCTCGCTGATATGAACAACACAGTCTTTTGTCAATATCTTTCTTATTATCTATCCGTCTGTATAAATGAAAGCATATTATTTCACTGCTCAAGATGGGCCATCCGGCCAGTTAGGTTTTATATTCCTAACATCATTATTAAGAAAAAGTTACTTTTCAAGGTTAGTTGGTTTTGTAATGCGTTCGTCACTGCATTCAAATAAACGGACTAAGTTATCGCAAAAGCGTCCAAGAAATGACTGTTGCGTATAATAGCTAAGGTCCCTTTTGTCGATTTCTTTACCTTGTGTCAACTTGGGGACGTGAATTTTTTTTTTTCCTTGCCCCACCAATTTGCGTCCTTTTAGCCTTGCTAGTTTCAAGCACGTTTCAGTCATATTTTTTCCTCTGATCTCCGTTCTCATCCCGCTCCAAGGGTAAACGTTTTGCCTCCACGTCTAACAATTTAAATTCCATGGCGGGTGGTGACCCGCGGCGTGGGCGATCATGTATTCTAGTAGCTTACGCATTAGTTTTTATCCCTACGTTGTATCATTGGAGATATTTTAACGTTGTATCATGGTTAATTTTATGACACTCGTACACTCTTGGTAGTTGCAGGATAAAACCCTCAGGCAATACACATATGCGGTAACAGGCTGTTAATTGGTATCCAGGTCTGCTATGCAGATACAGCGGCAAAGTATTTGACAGCACACGTTTTGCCGCTCTCTTCTGTTCAGCTTTGTGTTTAAAAAAAGTTGTGGCCCCAAGTCAGCCAAGTTCAAGGACTTTTATAGTACCGCATCCGCCCTCTCGGATGGCATGGGGTAAAAACGGCGTTAGGAATCTAAAATTGAAGTAATTTTTGCCTTTTTGTTCAATGTGCAAAATTTTTAATATTTAATATCTCTCTTAATTCTGGACCGATTTTGATTATTTTAAGTTAGAATTATACTGGTAATTTATCTCTACCTTTCGATCTAATAATGGTTTAGTTAGCAAAATGCATTTAAATCTATGCAGACTTTAACTAGCGAAATTGGGGACTATCCTGATGTATGGATGTCATTTTAAACGATTTTTCTCTATAATTGAACTACTATTCGAGGAAGTCTTTGCACCTTCCTCTCAAGTAACATTCCCGTTGTTGAAATATCTATATCTTTCCGTTTAAACATCTTTAGTCCTTAAGAAATTAAATAAATTCTTACTATCATTTACACAAAATGGGCCTCTATGTTAAGCCTAAAAGGTTTCATTATACACACTAGAGAATGGAGCGTTTTCATTGGTTATTGTATCGGTCCGTTTTCCTACAGTATTGCGTGCGGTAAATATGACCGTGGTGTAAGACAGACCAAATCACGACACCCTCCTGCCTCAGACAGCCATAAACTTATTCGTTCTTTATCTAATCATAGACATTCTGGAATTACATGAGGCAGGATTCCACATTCCTCAAAGAGAAAAAAGTGAATATCAACACGAACTGCTACAGTCGGATTCAGACATGGACGAGTGTTATGAGACTTTTTGCGCACTACATAGGGTCTTGTATATTGAAAGTTATGTGATGCACAAAAGGGCATGGATGCGAATGTGTTTATATGTGGTTCTGAGGGTGACGTGAAATTGTTTGGAGCAGCAAAGAGAGCATTCTGTGTAAGATGTCCGGAGAAACTAGCTGTGTTTGAAGATTGTGTAGAATATGTCCGTATGGACCGGAAGTATTATAGGCAGTGTTGATTCTTATGAAGGAGTCGTCTCTCAATGATATAATATTTCAGGAAAGTGTTGGATACATGTATATGGATAATAAGGAAATATAGAAATAATACAGACGTGCCAGAATCAATATAATTGTTATTGAATAAATAACTGTCCGTGAACTTGGCAAGAAATATATGTATAAAATATTTATGTGCAGATGTGACGATACGGTTTTCCGATCTCACGTCCACTCCGTCAGTATCATATTTTTCTTCATTTTTTCTCTTTCTCCCATACAATTCGCTTATTATTTGGCAATTTTTTGCCCTTTCATTCATTATTTTGCTCTTTGCTGAATCTAGTAGGGTGAAGTCTCTAACACTCTACTCCCCTACGGACTTATCTGCTTTACACGCAGAATTGTTTACGTTCCGCAAGGTAAACGCGATAATACCAGGTAATTATACCGGTCATACGCTTATCTATTCTCTCAGTCTGACCACCCTTTAAGGGGAGGTGTAACCCCCAAAAATGAAGAATTTCATTGAAAATATCAAATTTTAGATACATATTGCACTGGAAAGTACATTCATTTGCCCACATTTCTGTATGTTTATTTTCACTAAAACCTTTGTGGATGATTTTATATAAATTTTTAAAGTATGTCAGGTAAGTGTATTTTTACCTAATTATATATGTAAAATATACAAATTGGTATATTTGTGATGCTATATTGCTTCTAATGCATGGATTTTAATTTTTGGTACCGTATTCATTTCTCTGAAGCAAACATAATTCAAGTTTTTCAAACATAGTTTCATGTGTAAAAATAATTTTGACTGGCTAATTTTTATTAACCATGGGGTCCTTTGATGGGTCATCGAAATAATAACGTGGCTGGAGGTTTTCCAGTAGAGTGGTAGGGTACCTCCTCATACGCAAATAATGCTGCAGGTAAGAACGAATCACAGGATTCTGGTTTCTCCTGTGCGAGCTTACGTAAAATTGTAAGTAGAGTCCCGTATATCTTTCCACTTGCCCAATCGATTGTGGATGATAAAATGTGCGGACGAGAATATTTTGAAAAATCCTAAAAAACTTCCTCTATCAGTTTCCCTCTGAACTGTGAACCCATTGTCAGTTAATATCTAAGTGTATCCTAATCTTGTGAATATTGAGAGCAAAGCCTCTCCTACGTGTACTGAGTCTGCTGAGGGTAGAGCAATCACTTCCCCCCACATAGTACATGTTTACCAGAGAAAGGAAGTATTTTTTCGGAAACTGACGAAAAGCGCATACAGTCTGCTGAAATGAAGAATTTAATGAAAAGTAAGCTGCAAAGTATGACACAGAACATGGAATCAATAAAGGAAAATACCAGAGATGATTCATACATAGCAGGGGGATACTGAGGTGAGTAAATTTTGTGTAAAAGTGTAATTCCTCCCTTTTTTCTTAATTTTCTCAAAACCTCATTTTTCACACAAATGTGGGCACGTTGCCCATGATTTTTCAAAAACTATTAGTGATACAGCAGTAAAATTTTGGGCCACACACTGTACACATAGTGCTTATTAAAATAAACTAAAATAAAGGATGTATGTTAACAAACTACAAAACTGTTAAGAAATAGCTAAGATACCCCCCTTAAAAATTTCAACTATTTTTCAATTGGTATGTTAAAATCCAAAAAAACTCAGATATCAAACCAATCAAAATTATTTTAGTATACAATCATTATCATTTATTAACAAATGAAATAGCCAAATTTCATAACTCAAGTTGTACTCACATTTGAGATATCTTGGGCAACAAAATACCTCAAAAAGCTAAAAATTTGCCCTTTTTTCACTGTTTTTCAGCCATAGATTGCAAGTTTTTAGTATATACCTCAATGTTTTGTATTTTTTTCGGTCATTTTGCTTGTATAAATGACCAGATATAGATATTAACTTATAATTCTGTGTTTTTCATTTTGGGGGTTTAACCTCCCCTTAAAACGCGGCGGTCCAACATTTGACCCCAGTGAAAAGCTGATGACGGTGTTGACAAAAGCTTGTATTGTGCGTACGATGAAAGAAGACAACATTGTCTGACCAGACATCTGTCTGGCGGAGGCACGCAGATAAAGGCGAAAAAAATGGATAATCGTCTCATCTGAGCCATCTCTGTATCATGATGGCAGATAAGATGGCAGAGTAGACATCTGGGCGGAAATATTACCGCATGATTAGACAGAGGTCACGCGTGGAATATTAAAAATTAATATTTTAAAACACGCGAGGGGGTATTTTAAATGAAACACCCACCCAAACAGTGCTAGAGAGATTTGATTGGTTTGAAGTGAGAGCCGGAATATACAATGAATTTTATTGGAATATTCGGCGGAAACAAAATCTGTGATTTGAACTGAGAATGAGAGATATAATCTAGTGACCTCAGAGGCACAGAACAGACAGCTTCGCAACTTCAACCTAGCAACCCCCAAGAGGCCAGAAAGAGAAGGATCGGACCTAGAATTCCTACAGCAAAAGTGACAGATCGACAGTATTTGGGCAACTCTGAAACCTTAAGAGTAAACCCGCATATTTAAATACACAGACTGTAAAACTTCATGGACCAGGACTTTATAAATACAAGACTGGAAACCTAGGAATCGGATCATCAGTCATACTACTTACTTACTTAGTCGTTCCCCTTCTACCGTGAGGTGTAGAGGTTTGGAAGAGAGAGCGCCAGACTATTCTATCGGCTGTCTTCCTCCTGGCCTGGTTCCATTCTAGTCCTCGGTCCTTCAAAGATTGTCTAATGTTGTCCTCCCAGCGGACTCTGGGTCGTCCTCGGGGTCTGGATCCTTGGCTCTTTGTTTCCCATGCTTGTCGTGGTAGCCGATCTTCTCCCATTCTGCAGACATGGCCAAACCATCTTAGTTGGGACTGTTCTACTTGGGTCTGTAGGGGGTGGCATTTTAGGCCTTGACGTATCGTCTGGTTGCGTACCATGTCTCTTCTTGTTACTTCAACCACCTTCCTCAGATACCTCATTTCTGAGGTTTGGATCTGGCTTTTATGGGTTGTAGTCATATCATCAGTCATAAGAGAAATAATATCTCAGACCAAGTGTATGGCAGAACACCCGTTGAAGAGGAATTAATAGTTTCCCAGGCCAAGTGTATCACAGAACACCGTCATAAGAGGAATTTCTCCGACGAAATTGATTCGAGAGCATATGCACCGAACTTGCTCGTGTCCATCTGAAACCTGTGCAGGGAAATTGTGTATTTTCAAAATTTGGGGTAAGTTGTGAACACTTCTTTTACAAATGTGAATTTAACATGTTTTCTTGCTAAGTGGTTATATATACTGCTCAAAAAAAAAAAAAGTTAAAGGCCACTTTCAATTTTTAGGTCATTTCAACTAAGCTGTTTTTTTTTAACCTGAACACTCAGTCAAAAAAAGTTTTGCTGCATTTTGTTGCATGCTTAAACAATGTTTGTTAATCTGACAATAAATCAAATCTGTGTTACGTGTGTGTACCTCCAAGGTCAATCAAATGTACGTGGTGGAAAGGGAAATAATGCATGTTTGAAAATGCTTCCTATGGCAAAGCCTGTTGATAACATTGCTGAAAATTGCTTTTCACGTGCAAGTCGTGACTATAGTGAACACATGTCACCCACTTTTCGGAAGGAACGGGCAATGGGTATGTTTGTAACATTTACCATTTTAGCCATGGCTCAGCGTGTCTTGCCGTCTTGTGGTAGACCTTGGACGTCCTGACCTGCATTGTTCTGCGACACTGCCGGTTGCATTGTAACGATCAAGCAGAGTTTGTATGACAGAGTGGGCAACTCCTAATCTCCTAGCAACTTCTCGCAGCCCTACATCATCCGGAAGCCATGCCATCGCTCTCCATCTGTCAACATTGGTCAAGCGTTTTCGCTGAGCCAAGGCTAAAATGGTAAATGTTACAAACATACCCATTGCCCGTTCCTTCCGAAAAGTGGGTGACATGTGTTCACTATAGTCACGACTTGCACGTGAAAAGCAAATTTCAGCAATGTTATCAACAGGCTTTGCCATAGGAAGCATTTTCAAACATGCATTATTTCCCTTTCCACCACGTACATTTGATTGACCTTGGAAGTACACACACGTAACACAGATTTGATTTATTGTCAGATTAACAAACATTGTTTAAGCATGCAACAAAAGGTAGCAAAACTTTTTTGACAGAGTGTTCAGGTTTAAAAAAAAAAAAAAAAAAAAAAAACAGCTGAGTTGAAATGACCTAAAAATTGAAAGTGGCCTTTAACTTTTTTTGAGCAGTATATATGAGGCTGGCAACCTCAGCATACGGAAATAGTATATTCATGAACAACTACAGCAAGCGCTGGTGATTTCTTCTGGCTAGTCGTGCGGAAAAAACCCGACAGCAGAGGTGACCCTAGACTCCGACTGGAGCAGTGATGAGTGATGACTACATCATATGTGCCTCAAGTGTAGCATATCATTTTGTGAGATTTATGTAACTTGTTAATGTTAATTCAGGCACAAATCATTGCTCGCGCTGTCCAGACACATTGTCCCAGTTAATACCCACAGGAATATTGGTGAATTTTATTCATCTTTCCTGAGTTGCACTGTGTAGACTCCAGAATTTAACTCTTCTGAGAGATTAATATTGGTGGGTGGACAATGAGAGGATGCGCCTGTTAAACTTCCAACTCCGTGTACTTAGCAGGGGCATTTTTGTCTTTCTATTTTTTCTAAAAGTACGTGGTTACAAGCTATCAGACTGTATGAAGTACTGAAGTTACTACGTCACTCGTGTGAGAGAAGTACATTCATCATCAGAAAGTGACGAAAATCTAGGCGGCAGGACTCACTCATACAAGCTAAGTGCTAACTAAAAGGCACCAGCAAAAAGGACATTTCAGTTAAACTTTAAGTATAAGGTTAAATTCCCACCAACGTCTCAATGACGAGAACTTTATATCCATCAAAATTCCACTAATCTTTCCATATTTATTTTAACCTGTTAAAGACTAATTCACTATTAAATTGTTACCTGTTGTTTTAAAACTAAACAATAATAGTATATTCAGTTATATGTATGAAAGAAAACGTATGAGCCAGAATATATATATATATATATATATATATATATATATATATATATATATATATATATCTATATATCTATATATATATATATATATATATATATATATATATATATATACGAGTATATATGGATTACACCAACTAGGGGTTTGAACGGGCTAAACCATTGCTTAAATCCTTCACAAAAGGCGATGGACCAGATATAATGCGTTAACAATTGTTCAGCACAATGGAACATTGTTCGTGACTTCTGGAAATATCTTGTGAATAACACTTCTTCAGGTAGAAGTGTTATTAACCTTCTATGTACATCTCTGCCAAGAGTAATCTTGCGCGCAGGTAGATACCTTGGAAGCCAATATTAAATACTATTGAGTTTTGGTCACTGTTGGACCACTACTGCAAAGCAGGGGAGGCAATCCGTGACAGCAGAGAGGCACTAAGATGTTCGATGGACGACTGAATAATAATTAAGTGAATTATGTGATATGTTGATGATCAAGGATATTATATCAATTGAAGTTTAAAGTGGACGTTATTTAAAATGTTGCATGCGATCTGAGAGTTCAAGAATACCATTAATCAAATCACGTTTGACCGTTTCATTTTAAAATATTCAGTAATCGTTTATTGATACCACACCAACACCAGATCACATAACTCTAGCCGTACGTAACAAGGAGGTAACCGACAAAACGTTAGCACCGGAACTGACATTGAAACACGAAACGTTAGGACGGGAGATAAAGAACTACAGTCGACCAGAGTTCTTCTAGACAATTGAAGACACCAAGAAAATATCAGAAGAAATAAGACAACACATTTCAAACACAAAAAAGCAGACGTACAACAACAACAACAAAAATGGACATAAAAGATGGATTAAAATAAAATACAGTGTGCCTAAATGCAATTACGTACATTTCGAGACGAGACGACGATGGCGATGAATGTGACACACAGTGAGAAAACTTGTTGATAGCATGACAAGGTAGTCCTTGTTGTGGTAAGACAGATATAGGGAGACAGACAAAATACACGTGCATAAGATCAACTAGAGATAAGAATTACAAGGATGAGACAGACATAGAAAGACCTTGAGCTGATGGCACGTGACAGGAGGACTTGGCGTTGATAGGTTGGAGGCCCATACTCCTAGGGGAGCTGAACGGTAATGTTGGCGATGATGATACTTATATGAGTTACTAGTGTAAGGTCCGTCATAAGACGGGAATTCCATTCAAAAGCACCAATGCCTAAAGGCAATTTTACTTATTCAAAAGTATTTTTAAAAACCACTGTGCATCACCACAGTACACGAACTACGTAGCAGCAGCGAGGATCCCAATGTGTGTATACAGGATCACACATTCTATAAATATATTTTTGTGCACATCGTCATTTGCGCATTCTTCTTTGGTAAGTGTTACTATTTTTGGGAGAGTGCATATAAGGGAAACAATACAATTAATGTCTAACATTCAACCAAAGTTGCATCCCTTAGCGTTACGCACTGACAGAAAAAGCTGGGATATTATATATAGGATTATACATTTTAAATAAATAGATACTTATGACATTCTCTAGTCCTAAGATCTACATAAGCTGAATTTTTAATGATTTAACAGCTCTAAACCAATATTACTGTCATCGATGTACGTTATCCTCATAGCCTGAGTGTGGCTCCACAGATCCTGATGAACAGCAAGAACACGTAACAACGGCAACACAGAAACTGGCTAATAAACAGCAGACAGTAAGAAATGTATAAACATGCACTGATGAACCAAACAAAAATCTGTTAGCGTCAAAAATCCTGCAGACTCAAGTTTCAGCCGTCAGCTCCAGCTCCAGCTGAAGTCTCAACATGATACTGACGTTTGTTAGCAGTTCGCCAGCGGGATTAACAAAACGCGCATGCCAAGATGTTAAACTGTAAAATTCTTTCTTAATGCGCGGAGATCCTTCTTAGACAGCATTCACATCATTTTACAGTGGCTGTGTGCGTGTTGCAGTTCGACAGATGAAGATTAAGCGTGTTTTATCCCCTTGACTCCATCAATCCCCTCTCCTCTTCCCCCCCCCCCCTCCCCTTAACTTCCAAAAAAGAACCCAAAAACATAGCAAAAACACGTTTTATTAACCCACTGTTAATTTTTTTACCATATGAACTAAATAAGCAGAATATGAATTTTTCGTACATTCTATGGCAAAGAGTAAAAGTGGATAGCCACTCGTAACTCGTCATAATAATAATATAATACACCCTTCAGTCATAACTGACTATGGGAATGCGCCCCTGAGGTGACAGTCCTCATCTGCTTATTTTCCTGGTGTACCTTTTGATGTTTTCTCCTCTCTTCTGCGTGTTGTGTGAGCTTCTTTTCGCCCAATCTGAGGTGGAGCCGTAGATAGCGTCGCCACTTGGAGCGATCGAAAGCTTGATCCTTCCAGGTTGCTGCATGTATGTCCAGTGCCCTCGTGTCTCTCTTGCATACACCTTTGATCTCAGCTGTGGTCGCCCAACTGTTCTTTTGCCATCTGCCAATTGTTCGTAGAAGATATCTTTCGGGATGCGAACATTTTCCATGCGGCGGACATGGCCAAGCCAGCGTAATCTGCGCTGTCTAAGCAGTGTATACATGTTTTGTAGGCCAGCACGTGACAACTCGTCATATCTTTCATTTAAAAATATATAAATTAGTGAACGATTTGAAGAATAATTGAATAATTATAACCCGCCATCCACTTATATTCTGTGTAACAGAACCTATTGACAATTTATTTTAAGCTGGTGTAGTACATTTAGCAACAATAATAAAAATTGATCCTTATAACGTGTTTTTTTTTTTTTTCTTTACTTGTTTTATACGATTTAGTCCTAACCGAATATTAATTTGTTCACAACCATTGTTACCTCTGTCCAGTGACATTCATCTTTGAATAAAAATATACTTCGAAGAGTTTATACACTTAATGTGACGCTCACAAGAATGTTGATCTCACTACCTCTGTATTTAAAATAAAAGACTGTGGTTGACCTAGTAGTTTAAATAAACATACTGATTTAATTGGCACGTCACCTTCACTATCCCTTTCATTATATGTAACACAATCTATATACATTAATATCCTGACTGTAATACATTTATAATTACCTCAAAGATATACTTTTACCGCAGTATACACAAGAACGACCTTTTTTGGTCTAAACAACATCTCGAAGTCCTCTCGGTACAGCACAAGCATAAAATTAAGATTATATCAGAGCTGTGTGCTTTCTGTGCTTCTCTATGGTGCGGAATGCTAGAGAGTTACAGAGAAGGAAATGTCGAGATTGTCCTCTTTTCACACAATATGCCTAGGAAAAATTCGCCGAGTCTTTTGGCCGAATACCATCACCAACCAAGATCTGCTTACTCGGAGCAAGCAAGAGGACATGCACACCATCATAGCTGGCAGACGCTGGAGCTGGGTTGGCCAAGTCCTCAGAAGAGACCCCGATGCCATCACAAGAACAGCTATGCTTTGGGCCCCTGAGGGGAAGCGAAAGAGAGGCCGACCAAAATCAACCTGGCGGAGGACTGTGGAGGCTGAGATGCAAAGAATGAACCAGAGTTGGGGCACTGTACGAAGGATGGCCGCGTACCGAGCAAAGTGAAATCAATTTGTTGTTGCCCTACAGGACGCCACTAGGCGTGATGGCCACTGACTGCTTTGACGGTCGGCGGCTAAGTATCAAAGAAGAAGAAGAATAGACATATCACACTTCAGCCCCTGTAGAAGCATGGGGTCTTCAACAAATGTTTTGTCCCGTGCCATCCGTTGTAGATCTTCCCAAGCCTTGTTCATACCTTTCATTTCCGTCTCCAGTTCCTTTCCCCGTGATTGACCATCTAGTTTCTCTACCTGTCTTATGCTTGAGACTACACAACAAGGACTACCTTGTAATGCTACCAACATGTTTCCTTAACGTGTGTGTCCTTTCTACTGCCAGCAACTTCTGCTCATCTCTTGTTTGACTGGCACTTTCTTTGTTCTTATCATCAGTTCCACATTGGTGATCTTGTCATCAGTTCCACATTGGTGTTCTTATCATCAGTTCCACATTGGTGATCTTGTCATCAGTTCCACATTGGTGATCTTATCATCAGATCCACATTGGTGATCTTGTCATCAGTTCCACATTGGTGATCTTGTCATCAGTTCCACATTGGTGATCTTGTCATCAGTTCCACATTGGTGATCTTATCATCAGTTCCACATTGGTGATCTCATCATCAGTTCCACATTGGTGATCTTGTCATCAGTTCCGCATTGGTGATCTTATCATCAGTTCCACATTGGTGATCTTATCATCAGTTCCACATTGGTGATCTTGTCATCAGTTCCACATTGGTGATTTTTCATCAGTTCCACATTGGTGATCTTGTCATCAGTTCCACATTGGTGATCTTGTCATCAGTACCACATTGGTGATCTTATCATCAGTTCCACATTGGTGATCTTGTCATCAGTTCCACATTGGTGATCTTATCATCAGTTCCACATTGTTGATCTTATCATCAGTTCCACATTGGTGATCTTGTCATCAGTTCCACATTGGTGATCTTGTCATCAGTTCCACATTGGTGATCTTGTCATCAGTTCCACATTGGTGATCTTATCATCAGTTCCACATTGGTGATCTTGTCATCAGTTCCACATTGGTGATCTTATCATCAGTTCCACATTGGTGATCTTATCATCAGTTCCACATTGGTGGTCTTATCATCAGTTCCACATTGGTGATCTTGTCATCAGTTCCACATTGGTGATCTTGTCATCAGTTCCACATTGGTGATCTTATCATCAGTTCCACATTGGTGATCTTGTCATCAGTTCCACATTGGTGATCTTGTCATCAGTTCCACATTAATGATCTTGTCATCAGTTCCACATTGGTGATCTTGTACCATTTCAATTCTTCCAATCTCAGCAAGCTTCCATTTGTGGAAGTCTCGAATATTCCTTTAGTTGTTATATAAAATCTGCTGGGTTAATGTATTTGAAAACCTGGAAGATTAAATGTACCAAGAAAGCTCTCTACAATGAGTGGAACATAGAAATATTGAGCCTCAAAAACTTGAACCGAGACAAAAATATACATGTCTCGTGTGATCTTAAATAAAAGTGGATTTTAAAAAAACGCCAGAAATTCAAGTGGGAAGACAACATGAAATGATGGACCAAATATGGTATTTTAAATGACACCATTTGGAATGAGACAGAAGATGTTGGAGATTCACAGAAAGCAACCTTCTAAAAGGTTATTCTTATGTGCCATATATAGTGACGATGTTGCTGCTGTTGGTAGTAACTAGTTGTTAAATCACTTATTTTGTGATTTAATCTTTTTTTTATTGAGAGAATTCTCATTATTAATTCTGCGGCTCCTAATCATTATTGTTTATTAAATCTTGAGCTATCGTGCTATTTGCTGGTGTTTGCGAATGGTGAGGAATCATCTAAAATCCAATTTGATTAAGTTGATAACGCCGTTTGTGTTAGAGTCCACACAACGATACGGTTTATTACGTATACAATTCAATTATTCATGGAATTCAATAATACATCAGATCCGTGCAGTCCACTACAGTTCTGTGCAGTCTCCTACATTAATATCTGTATCGCCAACCAAATTCAGACTGTATATACGCGATGCCGACGAGTCGGATCATCCGAAAGTGAGACCTGAAGAATTGGCGAATGATTAATTAATATAAATAAATTACTCCCTTCTGTTCCTAATTCAAGGACAAATGCTACATCAAATAAAAAAAAAGGATCCCGTTACACGCCCATTGAGGCATATTGGGAATATGGTGTTAGGCCCATATTTTCTTGACCATCGGCACACTAGGGGTGATGTGGTCAGCATCACGCCGGCCGCCTTAACCTTCCCAGAGTTGCTCTGGTACCCATTTGGGGCTGGGTCGACGCAGGAGCCGTTTGTGGCCTTAAAAAATCCCACCTCATCTGGGGATCGAACCATAGACCACTGAGCTAGGAAGCCAGTGCACTAACCACTATGCTACCGCGGCTCCCATCATCAAATAAGCTGCTCCATTAATACTCTGGCCGACCCTATGGCACATCTTTAAGGAGAACATCTGCACGACTACTATATATTAGGAGCGCTGAAGATCACGTCTGGCTTTGACAGATTTCAAAATATGAAGGGTATAGAAAGCTCGTTGTTATGCGTTAGCATAACAACATACCACGTCATGAATGTCTACACAAAATCGTGTTCAATAAAATATATTTAAGTGCAAAGCATCTTATGTTGGCGGCACATCAATATGTTAGCGCGTAACTTTAAACTGGTAACAAATTGTAGTGGGCCAACATAAATAAATAAATTTGTCGTAACAATAGTGTGATTCCATTTATTTATCTTTAACGACAACAACAGGAACATACACTGCCCGAACGTGGGACGCGAGAATCGAGCACATCATTCAAACGAGTCAAAGAGTATAATATGGTTAATGTTGTACAATGCTCCCAATGGTGTGTAAGTTTATTTCTGCTCACACAACCAGAAACGTATGTGGTACATGCATACATTAACGTGACGTGCATAAAATACTCAGCGACAAACATGGAGTATCCAAATTTAGATAAAACTGAATGTCAACGACCATACCTGCCGGTTTCAGCAAGATCGTATTTAAGCTCTAAATGAATGAGGCTTGTAGGGAAAATCCCGATAAATTTAATTTGTTAAATGGGTTTCTTAATAAACAATTACAGAAGAACGCTCTTTTGCTTGGATGCTTCTGAAAATATCTCGAACAATAAGCTTAAACGGGAGGTAGGGAAAGTACAAGGGTCGAAGTGACACTGTAAACGTCGTAACGGTTATTTTTCATTAGCAGGCAACAAAGGAAACGGTTCATACAAACATTACAAGGAAAAGACTAATATAAATTAAATTATATCACGAAAAATAATAACAACAGAAAATAAAGACCCGCTTGAAGGAACACAGTGCACCGTGTGTTCGATACGACCTCAAGAACTAAAGAAAATTCTGAGACGCCGTAATGAGACGAAAGAGTTAGGGTTGGGTTTAAGTATCCTAAAGCTATCCATAAGCCCTAACCATAATCTTAACCCTAACGACGTGGGCGACTTATTTTGGACGTCACCGAAGAATATGTTCCACTGTTCTTCTTTTCAACAAAAAGATTGACAAAGCATTAACATTTGGAAACTCCAAACAATAAATCATATATACTATAAATACTCTCAGAATAATGAGAGTTATAATAAAATTCTGATGTAAATATATATGACTCTCATGTACTATCACTTGCACATAACTTGATGACGTCAATGGCACACTTGGCCTTCAAAGCATGTATTCACTGCTTAGACAGAGCAGACTACGCTGGCTTGGCCATGTCCACCGCGTGGAAGATGGTCGCATCCCGAAGGATGTGTTCTACGGACAACTGGCAGATGGCAAAAGAACAGTTGGGCGACCGCAGCTGAGATTCAAAGATGTGTGCAAGAGAATCATGAGGGTACTGGGCATAAATCCAGGAACCTGGAAGGATGAAGCTGCCGATCGCACCCAGTGGCGATGCTATCTACAGCGCCACCTCAGATTGAACGAAGCTGTCACATCAAGAGAAAACAGGAGGAAAACGTCAAAAGGAACACCAGGAAAATAAACAGCTGACGGTTGTCATCTCAGGGGCGCATTCCCATAGTCAGTTATGACTGAAGGGGCTACTATTGTTATTATTATTATTATTATTAACGATTATATTGAACATGGTAGACTCTGCCGACAATGGGTAGGTGGAGACAACTGAAGCGCATCTGAGGCTATTCCGCTCTCCTCACACTTCTTGAACGTCGGGGTCGCCAGATAAGTATAACACCAGCTGCTTCTTTCTTTACTGCTCAACTGTTTCTAAAATTAGCCAGCCACATATATAATGCTATTAATACCCACAGTATGGTATAGCTCAGACTCGGCGTCAGCGACCATAGTTACATCACAAGGTCTTTTAAAACGTTGACATACGTGCAAATATAACCAACGGACCCTGGTATGTAGTTTCAACAGGGTGTTATCTCGACGAAATCGTAACTAACAAACCACAACAAGATAAGGCTTAGACAACTGCTGTTTTGTTTTTGTGTGTGTGTTTTTTTTTTAACTCAGTAGAATATTATTCAAATCAAAAGAATTTGCAGACTTTCATAAATTGGTGCTTACGTAGAAGGATTGAAATGGTGCGACATTTAAATTTATAAATGCAGGAATAAAGTGACGTCCAACAATATTTCCTCATGATAAAGCCAACCAGCAATCGGCACACAATTTTCATGAGAACAAATAAACTAAGAAATAAAAAGTCATCAAAGTAGAATGACAAAGATTGACTAACACGTATGTAGGTAAGGCAGCCATATAGCAGATACAGCCGTTAACGGAATGAAGTATTAACATTTCGCTATACATGTAGTACGTCACACTTTATGACATGGGGTGATCAGTACCCTTCCTCGCTGCTTTCGCCTTCCATAACTCAACAGCAGAGTCGGGTACCCATTTACAGCTGGGTAAACTGAAGCGTTACGCTACCAAGTTTTTAACCTGACGCTCATTAACTTTGCTGCCAAAAGCAAGCGTTCTAACCACTCTGCAAAAACGGACGCTCTGTGACAAACAGACAAAGGAGGAAAACAGAGGATATTTTTCCTGAAGCAACGTGTAACTCTCTGAGATCTCTGGTGAGATAAGAAAGAATATGACCTGGGTACTGCCTCTAGTGTGTGATACAAGGCCACTAAACATGAGCTTGTGTACGGGGTTGGTGAACGCATCACGTCCAACTAATTACTACAGAAACCACTACTACAACAGCATGTGATTTCTAATGCAAGCTTCCTGTAAGGAGCCAGCTACAGTTGTAGTCCCAAGATCCATACCAAGCAAAAATGAAAATAATGATGATGGTGATAATGATGATGGTGATAATGATGACGGTGATAATGATGATGGTGATAATGATGATGGTGATAATGATGATGTGATAATGATGATGGTGATAATGATGATGGTGATAATGATGATGGTGATAATGATGATGGTGATGATGGTGATAACGATGATGGTGATAATGATGATGGTGATAATGATGATGGTGATAATGATGATGGTGATAATGATGATGTGATAATGATGATGGTGATAATGATGATGGTGATAATGATGATGGTGATAATGATGATGGTGATGATGGTGATGGTGATAATGATGATGGTGATAATGATGATGGTGATGGTGATGATGGTGATAATGATGATGGTGATAATGATGATGGTGATAATGATGATGGTGATAATGATGATGGTGATAATGATGATGGTGATAATGATGATGGTGATAATGATGATGGTGATAGTGATGATGGTGATAGTGATGATGGTGATAATGATGATGGTGATAATGATGATGGTGATGGTGATAATGATGATGGTGATAGTGATGATGGTGATAATGATGATGGTGATAATGATGATGGTGATGATGGTGATGGTGATAATGATGATGGTGATAATGATGATGGTGATGGTGATGATGGTGATAATGATGATGGTGATAATGATGATGGTGATAATGATGATGGTGATAATGATGATGGTGATAATGATGATGGTGATGATGGTGATGGTGATAATGATGATGGTGATGATGGTGATAATGATGATGGTGATAATGATGATAATGATGATGGTGATGATGGTGATGGTGATGATGGTGATAATGATGATGGTGATAATGATGATGGTGATAATGATGATGGTGATAATGATGATGGTGATAATGATGATGGTGATGATGTCTGTCCGAGCCTTTACGTTGTAAATTGGCTTTTTAAAGAAAACAACAATTTCCTCCATCAGTTTTTTGCATTTTTAAAGTCGGTCAGAAAGATGGGCAAGAAATAAGACAACCAACACCTACCACCAAATGCCAAGATGTCATAAAGACGTTCAATAAAATATAAGTTAATCTCTAGACAGTAACACATATAGGAAGGATAATACATGACGCTTTGCGGTACATAAAAAAGTATATTATCGATTGTTCCTGGCACGAAACTGTTCAGTTTTTCAGTGACTGGCGCCTCTTCTAGCAACACTCTTTATCCTGCCAAAACAACACAAAAAATACATATTTCCGCTAATGTCTAATTATTATTTCAATGATTTTTTTTTTATGCTGTCTTTCTGAAATAGTATCCCCTGGTGGTCTTCAATCACGTTTTTTATTTTATTTATTTATAGCGAGACTTATCCGTCTAATCGTCGAGACTCCCCTGGAAGAAAGACGACAACTGTGTCGGAAACAGCCCCAAGTGGAGAACCCAAGTGGAGAACTCAAGTGGAGAACCCAAGTGGAGAACTCACGTGGAGAACTCAAGTGGAGAACTCAAGTGGAGAACCCAAGTGGAGAACTCAAGTGGAGAACTCAAGTGGAGAACTCACGTGGAGAACTCAAGTGGAGAACTCAAGTGGAGAACTCACGTGGAGAACTCACGTGGAGAACTGAAGTGGAGAACTCAAGTGGAGAACCCAAGTGGAGAACTCAAGTGGAGAACCCAAGTGGAGAACTCAAGTGGAGAACTCACGTGGAGAACTCAAGTGGAAAACTCAAGTGGAGAACCCAAGTGGAGAACTCAAGTGGAGAACTCACGTGGAGAACTCAAGTGGAAAACTCAAGTGGAGAACCCAAGTGGAGAACTCAAGTGGAGAACTCAAGTGGAGAACTCAAGTGGAGAACCCAAGTGGAGAACTCAAGTGGAGAACCCAAGTGGAGAACCCAAGTGGAGGAACTGTCATTACAATTGTGGCGAATGTTTGTGTGCCAAAGGGAAATTATGAGTAAATCATTTGATATTTCTCTACATATAAAACACTGAGTCCTCACAGCAGCTGCTGTCACGTGACGAATCCTGCGACAAAACATTAATGTCTACTTGCAGAGAAGTTTTCTTTGGCAATTTATTGTACATAATGAAGTAGTGTGACGATACGGTTGTGCGATCTCAAGTCCACTCCGGCAGGATTGCATTACATTCCCATCCGAGTGAATTTTCTTATTTTCCCTCCCCTGTTATTATTTTGTGGCATATTTTATGCACCATTATTTACTCTCTATGCTGGATCTAGTAGGGTGGAGTCTCTAACACTCCACACCCATACGGAAGTATCAGCCACAAGACTATCTTTAATTTTCACATGTTTGCTTTGAGCCGATCCCAGACAGAACTGTAATAACGCCATGTAATTTGACCGATCAGCGACTGATAAGTTTTCGCTTCATTCGTCTGACACATTTGATACAAACGGTCATCCCTATTGATCCCTTTGAACGTGACGGTCCGTCACTGAACTCCAGGTAGGCGACAATCCCTTTGTTTGCACAAGTCAGGAGATAATAAGGTTATCGCTTCCGATGTACGTTCTGTATCGAGATTACAGTTAAATCCGTCTGGAAACTTAAGATTTGCAGACGATAGCATCGGAGCAGTATCAGTGTCAGAGGAATTAACTGTAATTTCCAGATCTTACTGATTTCGAAGCATCTAATACAGAGCTGTGTCCAGTCTAAATCTGTGCAAGGAGATTGTGTATTCCCAAAATTTTGGGGTAAGTGTAAACAATTTATTTACTAATGTAAATTTTACTTGTTTCTTGCTGAGAGGTTATATACAAGGCTGGCAACCTCAACATATAAAAATAGTATATGCATGAACCACTACTGCAAGAGCTGGTGATTTTTTTCTGACTAGTCGTGCGAAAAACTCGACAGCAGAGGTGACCCCAGACTCCGACTGGGGCAGTGATGAGTGATGACTACATCATATGTGCCTCAAGTGTCGCATATCATTTTGTGAGGTTTATGTAACTTGTTAATGTTAATTCAGGCACAAATCATATTCTCACTGTCCAGACACATGTTACCCGTTAATCCTCAGAGTAATATTAGTGAATTTTAACCATCTTCTCGGAGTTACGTTGTGCGTGCACGAGAATTAAATTCTTCTGAGAGTTTAACATTGGTGGGCTGACAACGGAAACATGAGCATGTTAGAGTGCTCCAAACAAATGTACTTAGCAGAAGGCATTTGTTTTTCTATTTTTCGAAAATTCGTGGTTACAAGCCATCAGACGATTTGTGGTACTAACGCCATTAGTGTGAGAGAAAAGCATCCACCTTAACCGCCTACAGTAGAAGAGAGTGTGGAGAAGGCTTTCGTCATCACAGAATTGATGAACGACAGCTGCAGGACTCAGCTAGAGTTAAGTTTCTTGTAAAATAGGCGAAAGCAACGGACTTTTGATAAATCCTCAACTACATCTCTGTGACAACTTTTATCTAAATTTCACCAATCTTTCCATATTTATTTTAACTGTTAAAGACTGCTTCATTATTAAAATTGTTACATGTTGTTTTAAAATTAAACAATCATAGTCGCTTCAGTTTTATATTTATTAAAGCAGACGTATGAGCCAGAATGATTTATATATATATATATATATATATATATATATATATATATATATATATATATATATATATATATATATATATATATATATATATATATATATATATATATATATCCAACAGTGACCAAAACACAAGAGTATCTAATATTGGCGTCCAAGGTATCTACCTGTGCACAAGATTACTTGGCAGAGGTGTAGATAGAAGATTAATGACACTTCTACCTTAAGGGAGCTTCACAAGATATTTCCAGAAGTCAAGAACAATTTTGCATTGGGCCGAACAATTGTTAACGCATTACTGTATATCTGGTCCGTCGTCTTTTGTGAAGGGTTTAAGCAATGGTTTAGCCCGTTCAAGCCCCCAGTTGGTGTAATCCAACGAAATTCCTTGTATAAGTAATAGCTCTGTCTAGAGGTACATATATGTCTAGGCCAAGGGTTGGCAGCCGGACGATCGCGCCTACCGGTAGATTACATGAGATAATTTGGTAGATCGTTAGGTGACGGGGAGATTGGGGAAATTGTTAACCTATGCAGATTTTGAACTCTCATGCCGGCCTTTGAAAGCACGGTATCCCCCTGACATTTTCCACGTTCCCAGTGAAAGCCCACGAGCCAGCTTACCAAAATGACGTTATTCGTTAACTGCATCAGCTAAGAACACGATCTTTTCCTTTAAGCTAAGTTAACATTCGGTAACATATCCTTTAGTTTGAATTTCCACCGCGGTGTCCATGGAATTGCAGGAAGCAGATGGTCAGAGATAACACTAAACATACAGGCTACACACATTCCAGAAACTCTGAAACACGAAAACAGATATGGTTTTACCAGGGTAGATCTTTAGAGACCCCAGTGTTTGTAATGCAGATCTCCACAGCTCATGGGTTTCCTACTGCTGTTTTAGTATATGAGCGAGGGGTAATTTCTTCTGTTGCCTTTCAGCTGCCATTGTAGCACGGTCTTTAAATTTCTCCATACCAAATCATGTTGTGAACCAGATGTTCACATTTGTCCATATCACATCATGTTGTGAACCAGATGTTCACATTTGTCCATACCAAATCATGTTGTGAACCAGATGTTCACATTTGTCATAATATCAGTTTTTTTTATTTATTTTAATTTTTATCTCCAGTTCTCATCTCCGTTTGTTGGGGGTCAACCTGACCTATTCTGTATTTTTTGTTCTTTGGTGTACTGTATCGCGGCATTCTATATTAAGAGGGCCAAACAACACAGTGCTAGAACAGCATAAATGGAATACGTAAAGTAAGTCCAAAAAAAAAAAAATCAAATCATTTTGACGTAGCTTCCCTTTGTAGGACGTTGCTTCCCTATTTTTGACGTAGCTTCCCTGTGTTGGACGTAGCTTCCCTGTGTTGGACGTAGCTTCCCTTTGTTGGACGTAGCTTCCCTGCGTTGGACGTAGCTTCCCTGTGTTGGAAGTAACTTCCCTGTGTTGGACATAGCTTCACTGTGTTGGACGTTGCTTCCATGTGTTGAACGTGGCTTCCCTTTGTTGGACGTAGCTTTCTGTTGCTTTCCCAATGTCGGACAGCTTTTCTTTGTCTGACGTATCTTCTGTATTGCGTATATAGTGATGTCTGTGATCTAGGCTATGTGTTACCGCAGCGTTTAGACTTCTGAATATAGATGGCCGTGGTCATGTCCACCTCCTACACCATTTCCTCATCTCATGTTGCTCTGGTATATGTTTGGTTCCTTCCATCAATTCTAAATTTGGGATTTTTTTTTAAAGACAATTAGGACGACTGCAGTAAGTTGGTCATCTAACTGATCCTGTGATTAAAATTCCAGGTGGCAAATTTGAACATTCTCCCAGGTGAAAGAAGGTGGGTCAATAATTTCGAATCCGCTGTCGTTTTTTCCTCACTTGGCACTGCTATATTTCTTGTGTCCTCTTCTCCTTCCAGAACGCGCCGGTTGAATGACTGATGTGAATGATTGAACTGAATGACTGGTTTGTATGTCTTGGCATGGATGACTTGATTTGGATGACTGAATTTGAATGTCTTGGTTTGGATAATTTGATTGGAATGAATTGAGTTGGATGGTTTGATTTGGAGGATTGAATGAATAAATTTGATTGGCTTGATTTGGATTATGTGATTGGAATTATTATTTTTAAATGATTTTCATTTCTATGGGTTTATTGGTATGACCTTTTTTAAAGACTTAAATTCAATGGCTTGATTTGGATGACTGATTAGGATGGCTTGGTCTGAATGACTTGTTCAGGATTTTGTAGCTCTTTCTACCTGGTGGTGTAGCTGAATGTGTCTAACCCTATTTATTCGCCTTGTACGACATGTATAGTAGGTGACAGTAGTATCGTGTCTTTGAAATCCCTGTAACTACACATATTTAGAACTGACTAGCAGATCAGTTCCTAATGCCGTGTATTTTTAGTGCGTTGATATTGTCACCCAGATCAATATTTTTCCACAGGAAAACAAATAAATGACATGTATTAATTTACTGACTGCTGTGGAGATATTGAAGAGATTGGTTTGGTTTTTAAGGATTAATTTCATCGTACACGGACAACTCCATCAGTGCTCCGATTTCTTCCCTTAGATCATACACGGATCCCTTAGATCTCAGCACCGGCGAGAATCCCAATATGTGTATATAGGAATCACACATTCTAGAAATATTTTTGTGGTGGGCAGGTTTCTAATTTTTAAATTTTGCCATGGCAGCGGCCTTATGGCCTACTCTTTACGATTTCCAACTGCCGTGGTATTTTTAACGTGCGCAACTTGCACTATTTTTTCGCCCTTATCCGAGAAGGCTAGGCATCCGATTTCACTGACCAGGGGGAAGTATGACATCATTAGGACCACTGGTTCTGAAAAAAATTTGCATAAATTATATTCCCCCTGCTGGGAATCAAACCCGGTACTTTTATCATTCGAGGCTCGTATAGAGTCTGTTGTCTTTGAGGCATGTACATGATTTCAGGGGGGGGGGGGGGATGGATGCATTTTTTCAGTATCCCCGAAGGGAGGCAGTCCAGTGTATCAGTATCCCAGGATCGTCACGTCCTGCCAGAAGGATAGCATATACATCTGGGTCAGTGGAACAACATCAAAACAAAGGACCCTGGAGGAAGGACTGCCTCAGGCATCAGCACTAAGTTGTACACTGTTTCTTATATTTATAAATGACCTCCCAGATGTCATCACCTGCCAAAAAGCACTATTTGCTGATGACCTAGTCATCTGGACAAAAGGAAAATACCTCCAAACCATCACCAAAAATATGAACAAAAACCTGACAACCATCTCTGCATACTGCCAGTTCTGGAAACTTGAAATCAATGTAGAGAAAACTGTGTATGGCCTGTTTAATCTAAACAAGAGAGTTAATGAGAACAACATCGAGGTCTGGATGAATGGAGAGAAACTAGCATACGAAGAATGCCCGAGATATCTTGGAGTCGAGCTCGACCGTAGACTTACCATGAGACCCCACATAGACAAGCTGATTGAGAAAGCATCCACAAGACTCAGGCTCATCAAGCACCTTTCCTCCTGTGGGTGGGGAGCAGACCAGCACTCATTACGCAAACTCTATACTGGATATGTGCGCCCAGTAATTGACTACTTGCTCCCCATCCAAACTATTGCAAGTAAAAGCCTTCTACAAAAGCTAGACAAAGTCCAAAATCACGCTCTACAAGTGGTGCCATGAAGACAACGCCGACAGATGCATGCGAAATCAACACCAATATTGAACCCTTAAACCTAAGAAGAGAACGTTCAGCTGTGGAAACATACGAAAGGTATCTGAGAATGGACACAAAGGAGGAGAATAGGAAAATGATAGAGCAGTGGCACCAAAAATACAGAATACAAAAGACATCTTTTCTTAAAAATGCAAAAGAAGCTAGCATCAAACACCACCTACCAGCAGTTAGAAAGCCGATGGTAACTGTCAATAATGAACCACCTTGTTGGCAGGTAACTACTCCCATAGTAAGAATTGAACTCTCTGACCCCTCAGCAGACAAGAACACTCTAGGACCACTACTGAAAACCATCGCTTTAGAAACTATAGATTCATATCCACAAGACATCATCCATGTCTACACAGATGGATCCGCATTTAAAGCTACCACCAATGCTGGATATGGCGCAGTGATAAATACCCCAACCTGCACCCAGAAGACCACCCTCGCATCTTTGGCCCTTGCGGAGAAATTTGTTCCAGCTATGATGCAGAAATAACAGCACTAGAAAAAGCATTGTGCCGGATAATCTCAGACTTTGAAAGTGGCATCACTCCACCAAAGGATATTGTTATATTCTCAGACTCAAAATCAGCACTCCAAGCCCTAGAAAGCAAATTGTCTCCTAATATTAATAACATCTGTAGATTAATTGACCAACTGTTCACTTCCTATTGCATCAAAGTTACACTCCAGTGGATCCCTGGGCATGTCGGAGTCCCAGGAAATGAAAAAGCCGATAAACTATCCAAAAGAGGAGCAGCACTGCCCCAGTTCCCATCAAGTACCACACTGCAAACCTGCCAACAGATCCTGAGAAACAATTATAGGCAAGAATGGCTAAACCAGTGGGCTTCCTCCCAGACAGGGTGTCCATTCTTCAAACATCAAGCTAAACCAAACCCTCAAGATCCAGTTAAACAACTAAAAAGAAGAGATCAGAGTCTAATTTTCCAGCTGAGAACAGGCCATGCCCCTGTCAATAAACATTTAAATAGAATAGACCCACTACGTGAACCAAACTGTAGGCACTGCCACCACCATGAGGAATCGGTTGAACACCTACTGTTACAGTGCCCAAGACTAACTGACCTGCGACACCAGCTACTCCCATCGCACCCAACCATCCACAATACACTCTACACATCAACACAACAACTGAGGAAGACTTGCACCTTTGTCAGAGAGGCAATGGGCTGTCAAGAGCTACCTGCTCACAGCTAAAGGGATTATATCATCATCATCATCATCATCATTCGAGGCGGACGCCATACCTCTTAGCCACTCTGACCACGTGTTATATAGAACAAGGCTGGATATTCTAACGGGAAATAATACTTTAGAGCAGCGGCAGGCAGACACGGAGCTTACGGTTCTACAATAGACAACACTAAACTCTCTCTAAAGATCTACGTAAAGTCATATCTGTTTTCTGGTATCAGAGTATTTGGAGTTTGGGATAAGTGCTGCCTATATGTAATCTCAATAGGTGGGACATTTTAGACTAAATGATATTTTACCTATTGTTATACTTCACTTCAAAGAAAAGATAGTTTGCTGTCTCACGCAGTTTACAGTTACAGGGGACTTTTGCTAAACTAGCTCGTGAGTTCACGGGGAATGCGGAAAAGTAACTTTTCTCCAAGGGATACCGCGCTTCTACACGCCGGCGGAAGACGGGTAATCCGAAATTTCTCTAGCTTTAACATTCTTTTTGTTTTCCCCCACCTTCACCTATAGATCTACCAAATCATCCCATATGACCAACTGCTAGATTGATATTTACCATATACCGACCCCTGCATTAAAATGTAAGTTACATCAGTGATTCTCAAATATTTCGCAGACCAGCTTGGGGATCGACCAACTGTGCTTAGTAGTCCGAATTTGGTGATCGATAATTTAAATGTGAGACCATTTGTGATCCGAGATGAAAGTGACCAGTGAGACACGGAAAGACCTTTTACGGATGGAACAGAACTTGATGGCACAGAACTTGATGGGACAGAACTTGATGGCCTGGTGTGGATTCATGGAAGGCTCAAGCTTGACAGTGAGCTAGAGGCTGATGAATATGACATGTCAGTGGTTCACGTCTGTTGATCTCTGCTTTAATCATTATATAACTCAGTTTTTTGCCTCTTGTCTCTGTTTCCCTGTTTGATATGCACATAGCTACCATTTTAGTTAACTATTGTGTAGGAACATTTGGCCAATGCACTTTAATTATTCTTACAATGTTTGTTTATGTAGCATCTTGCTAAACATAATGAAACAACAACTTTCATGCATAATCGTCCTCAGTCACCTATTATAATATGCTAATTATGGAACTTTTTCGGTTAAAATAAACTACAAAGAGAAGATACGGACAGTTTTAACTTCGTGGCATAGAAAGAAGTCAACAATAAAATTAATACGCAGCACTTAGGACCAGAAGTTGTGGACAGATATGATCGCCTACGTTTCCCGGCGTGACAATTTGAGAGGTAACCAGGGTTTAGTGGTCATGTTTGTTGCTTTCTTCCGGGGTCCTGGAAGCTCCAAGTATGAGTTATCTAACAACGAATCTCTATAACAAAGGTGGCTAACTAGGCAACCGTTGGGAACCGCAATACTGGAGGCGATTTCGGAAAGAAGATTTCCATATACACTTGCAACAACACAAAGTTTATATACGATTACGATTTCTTATCGTAATAAAATGGATGGTACTGGTATCTAATCTTTATCTTAATGTTTTGTAGTATCACTGTGGTAAACATATGAAATAATATCTCTTGAATATTATTCAATGGTAGCAAAGTTTTTGTATAACTTCGGATACGTAATGTCGGCCGCACCTGAGCCGTGTAACTTTGACGAGGTTCAATCAGATTAGAATCATTTCATGAGATGTCTTTGCTGACTGAAGTTTAAGAGTGGCTGCATAAATAATACAGTGCAAATGGTCATACAACTTGATATGTTAACTAATGTTGACAAAGTACGACAGTATATGCGTGGTTGTGATATAATATTGTCTCCTTATATGGACACAACACGCGGACGAGTTCTTAAGATTACAGAGTGAGCGAAGACTTTAGCTGCTAAAATAAGGTTGTGTTTGAGGATAGTTATCGCATCGTGTACAATTAATTGATAGAGGCACCACGTCTGCAAGATCACATGAATGCTATGGCGCAGACTTACTGTAAGAGGATCAACTACCGTGATGGCTACATGCTGCGTGAGGAGCGACAAGGAACGTGATGATGATGAACATATGATGGGTTATCTTCCTCGTCTTGTATCTGCTATGTTACATTTGTTGTGTTACGGTAGTTATTGGTTTTCCGAATCAGTGCCCGTACTGAGGCCTGGTAAGTTGCCACGGTGTGTTAAGGTGAATGTCACTCGCTCGATCAGTCGTCTGTTTTATATTTCAAGGTGATACAATTGTTGTTAGAAATCTTTACTCTTGTGCTAAACCTTTCTGCACTTGATTGCGTGGGAATCCCAGCGTTCGAATCTCCTAAGCACGTGCCAGCTGTAAGTGAAGGCATAAGCCATAATAAAGCATTTATCTAGCACACGTGTAGTCTGTCACACGTGTACAATACCTGGCCTACATAAATCCCTCCTTCTTGATATCAAACAAGTTTATTTATTTTTTTCTATCCACCTGCACTTGGGCTTCAGCACTTCGGCCCAATGACATAAACAAATGTCATGGCATTGTGAAGCTGGGGTGCCTGTGGACTTTCCTCCCCACCCGGTCAGGAGCCAGATGTACTAGATGTGCCATCTCCGCTCCTTCCCATCCACAGAGGGTTTTGTGCTCAGGAGCCGCTCAGTTTATGCCAGTCCCTGGTCGAAGGCACTTCTTCAGATGTCCTCGCCAGGACTCGAAATTATTTCGGTCCAAGGCCCGGTCGAAGACACTACTTCAAATGTACTCGCAACGGCGCGAACCTGGATCACCCGATCGCCAGCGCAGTGTGGTTACCATTACACCAGCGCGGCTCCCTAAACATGTTTGTTAAACTGTACCTTCAGCCAAAGCCGTCCGTGTAATGTATCAGTTAATGTTCAAAAAGTCAGTGCAAGACACACACAGTTTATATATATATATACCACAGGATTTAGTGTAATAAGCATACAGGTACTTTTTGGGACACTGTACGAGAATATGTCCTCCTTTGTTGCTGACGTTTCTCTTAGCCCTGTCAGACCAGATCAGTTGCCAAGGTCAGCTTGAATGGGTCACCAGAGTCTTCCATCACTGACCTTTGACCGTGCTCTCTGATATGATCTTGACTGTACACCTCTTGATGTGTTATCTTCCCTTTTCAGGCGTGTTATTTGTGTACCCTTGGTCAGTCTGTGTAACTAGTGTTTAGATAGTTATGAGTTCTTGTTATCTTACAGAGGAAACAGTATTATATTCTGTAGTACTGGATGATGAATACTGATTTCTTTCTTTCTTTTCCTACCCTTCTTTCTTTTCTTTTCTTCTTTTGTTGCTTTCTCTCTTTTCTTTCTTTCTTTCTTTCTTTCTTTCTGCCTATATTTCATTCTTTATCTCGTGTAAGGCGGTTTGTTTTCAATTTATTCGTTATATTGTTTATACATTGCCAATGCTTCAGGCATTCTCCGTGTGAGTTCACAACTCGAAGACATCTGTTAATTTTACTACAATAATATTCCGTGTCGGAGTTAATTAAGGCGTCCTACTTTGATTACACTTAGACCAGTGAGTCTTATCCAGGGGTGCATGCACCCACTGGCGGTGCGAGACATTCCTTCCGGTGGTGCGAGACTTATCTCCCGGCGGTGCGAGACTTATCTTCCAGGGTGCGAGACTTTCCAGATATTTTAGAACGCGAATCATCATAAACAAAATATAACACATAAAACTCAAATATATTTGTACAAAACAGAACATTGACAACGTGAATTAGATACCGAACCTTAATCAAATTCTGTAAATAGAATTTTCTCAAAATGAACTTTAATCTCTTTTAAGCATTTCTGGTATGTTTTGTGAGCCAGAAGATAAAGGGGTGTGAGGACTCTTAAGATCTGAAAAGGGGTGTGAGGACTCTTAAGATGCTGTAAAGGGGTGTGACCTTTAAAAGATTAAGAAACACTGACCTACACTGTGGCCCAAGGTCTTACAAGTTTAAAATTAGGTAGGACATTCCACCCTACTATATTTACCAACCATGTTTGAAAGGCGTTACATTTGGTTGCGCATGGTGCTAGCAACCTGAGGAGTATATATAGAGTTTGGCTTCCTGCCAATGGGCCACCTGTATGCCTGGCTTTATGCTCCTCATTCATGTAAGAATGAAGGTTACTTAGAGCCAATCCTGTCATGTGGAAGCGAGATATGGATAATCAGCAAACAGACAAGAAAATCCCTTGAAGCCACATATATTTTCTTTAGCAGAATAATATATATAATACCATGAAAATCTAGACAGAGTAATGTGTCCGGAAAGATGCCATTGCGTAACGGAACCTTATTACTCATATTCGAAGTAGCACTGAACTTATTTGGACTTGTTATAAGCTGAGGAATGCTGGGATATTTTGTGACAACAGGAAAAACTTAAAGGAAAATGAGATAGTAGACGATAGAGTTAGAAGATACGGGACAGTTTAACTGCGAGCATGTAAAGAAGTCGGGAACATGATTGATAGATAGCATTGGAGAGAGGAAGTTGTGGACAGACGTGATAACATACGCCTACTGGAGTGGTACGTGCTGAAGATATGTGCATGTATGAATGTTTGTTTTTTGAAGTGTGTGTTGTGCGTGCGGTACAAGGTAGTCGAAGTAGAGAACGTTTGATAACGACTGAAGATTGGTAGAGAAAAAAAGGCAGTTTTTGAAGATACAGAAGCAAAAGCTACTTTAACTTATTTTTTAATGTGTTGAGAATTTTTTTTTTTTTTTAGAGAGATTACATCGCCACGGGGCGGAAGTTTTTCCTTCCTAACCCTGACACAGCGACTCCCCTCAAAAATACACTGCAGGCTCAACCCATCTAATATTATCAGTTCTTTTGATTAGTTGGTGGGAACAAAGAGATTTTAATTAACTCTTTGATTCCATAAATATTTTCCACCCTGCGCCGGAATTATTTTTGAAGAATATGACTGATACAATTGAATTGCGACTGAGATGCTTTATAGTAGACAGAAATTGTTTCACAAATATAAACGGGAAGTGGTGTATGACATTCAGGAGAAGATATATATATATATATATATATATATATATATATATATATATATATATATATATATATATATATATATATATATATATATATATATATATATATATATATATATATATATATATATATATATATATATGGGAGCCGCGCTGGTGTAATGGCTTCGGCGTTGTACTGGCGACCAGGTGTTCATGGTTCAAACCCGGGCGTCAGCGTTTGAAGAAATGTTTACGACCGGAAATTTGACTGAATAACCTGAACGGCTCCTGTGATAAACCCTCTGTGGATGGGAAGGAGCGAAGCTCCTGACCGGGTTGGAAGGAAAGTCCTCAGGTTCCCCAGCCTCGCAATGACATGTCATTGGGCCGAAGGGCTGAAAGCCCAAGTGCCGCTGGTTAAGAAAAAAAAAAAAAAAAAAAAAAAATATATATATATATATATATATATATATATATATATATATATATATATATATAGATATATATATATATATATACAATATATATACAGTATATATATATATATATATATATATATATATATATATATATATATATATATATATATATATATATATATATATATATATATATATATATATATATATATATATATATATATCCAATACCATAATTTCCCCCGTAAGGTACTTCGGTCGGTCGGTCGGTCTGTCACACTTTGCACACAGTCGTTTGCGCACTTTGTCTATTTTCGAGAGAGTGCATTAACTTTCGAGCACAACTAAGGGGGTGCAACTGTGGTTGAAAGTTAGACAATAATTGTATTGTTTCCCCTTATATGTACTCTCGCGATAATAGCAAAGTGTGACGGTGTGCATTAAATCAACAGAAAATCAAGATACTCTTCTGTCCAATTTCATTCGGGAAACGGATTTAACATTATTTTTCTTAAAAATAACCTTAAAATGTAAGTTTCTGATTGTTTCTTCAAGGCAAAATTTTAATTTAAAGTATTGCAGACTTATATTATGGCTCAAAATGATAAGATGGCCAACAGGAAGAGACGATCGCGTCATTCACAGCGAGCAAGCGAGACTATAGAAGAAGCAGCAACGTAATACGTGTAACAGAAACAACACACTATAATTAAAAACCTGCCAATTTTGGCGGGTTGTTGCTAGTACATATATATATAATCTCTTAATTCCTGCCACACTAACAATTTAAATGTCATACATTCACTATTTGTCTCCGAGATATAAGGAATATCGCAGTAAGAAGAAAGGTCCACATTTGAGTGACAGGTTAAATAGTAAAGTAATTCTGACCGCTATAAAATATATATTTATTAACCTTCAAAAACTAGTCGTAAGAGCAACAAGTAGTCCCTATATATATATATATATATATATATATATATATATATATATATATAAACAAACAAACATGGCCCAAAATATCGCCCGAAGTAGTCCAAAATCACCCAAAATGTGGCCCGAAGTTGCCTAAAAATCGCAATGCCCAAAGTAGCACAAAATATCGCACGAAGTATCCCAAAGTCGCCCAACATATCGCCCAAAGTAGCTCCAAATATCGCTCAAGTCACCCAAAATATTGCCCGAAGTAGCCCAAGATAAAACAAAAGTCAACTACTGATATTAGATGTGAAATTTATGAGGCCACTTTGTGTCCTCAATTCTGCCTAAATCTGAGTCTACACATTAAATGTTATTTAAGTATTCGCAGCACTCGAAAGCATCCACCTTAACCGCCTACAGTAGAAGAGAGTGTGGAGGTGGCTTCCGTAATCACAGAATTGATGAACCACAGCTGCAGGACTCACATGGAGTTAAGTTTTTTTTTGTCACAGGCAACAGCAACCTCTGTGAGGAAACATTTAATTTACCTTTCACCCCCATTTAATCCTTTTTTAAAAACATATTTTAACTTGTTGAACTAATTGACTATTAAATTTGTTGTATGTTATTTTAAACTAAACAAATAATTGTTCATTCAGTCATTAGAAGTGTGAAAACAAACGTGTGAGCAAGACTATTTAATAATTACATATATGTATAGAGAGCCATTTCTTTCTCTCTCTCTCTCTCTCTCTCTCTCGCTCTCTCTCTCTCTCTCTCTCTCTCTCTCTCACCAGATATATATATATATATATATATATATATATATATATATATATATATATATATATATATATATATATATATATATATATATATATATATACGTTATTTCAGAAAACGAAAACAGCGATCTGATAATGAAGAGGCAACAGCTACAATAAATAAAGCCTGTAATTTCACCGATCATAAGAAATATCTTCAAAGATAAAAATCTGCCCATTCTGAAATATTTGGTTCATAACAGGTCTGTGATTCCACATCTTCATCATTAACTTTCATAAAGTCCACATACAGAAGCCATATTCTAGCAATAAATTTGGGCGCTGAAATTAGAAGTGCATTGACTTCGGATTTACAACCACTATATCTTCAGATGATATGTACCGTATTAAATTTACCACTGATCTATTATGAATCTCGGAAAATACTGTCTTGTGCCCGATGGAAGAATCGAATAGCGTAGCTATTCAATAGTTAAATAAATCTAATACAGTTGTTTCTGTTGTTGTATTAAAAGCAGTTAATCTAGAGATGTGGAGACTGTCGTACAGTTATCCATAGCGAGAGTCCATTTGTTCTACTCTAAAGTATTATAGGCGTATAGATGTGTATGGCTTGCAGAAAAATAACAATAAGGTCTCCAGAAATCGGCTCGTCAAGAAAAGAAAGGGACCTATTCGAGGTAGGGAGCAGTGGTAGCATAGTGGTTAGTGCACTGGCTTCCTAGCGCAGTGGTCTATGGTTCGATCCCCAGATGAGGCGGGAATTTTTTAGGCCACAAACGGCTCCTGGGTCGACCCAGCCCCAAGTGGGTACCAGAGCAACTCTGGGAAGGTTAAGGCGGCCGGCGTGATGCCGACCACATCACCCCTCGTGTGCCGACGGTCAAGATAATATGGGCCTAACACCATATTCCCAATATGCCTCAATGGGCGTGTAACGGGTTCCTTTACCTTACCTTTACCTATTCGAGGTAAGGATAAGAAGGCGAATGCTCTCCACAAGATAGTGATGTCTATTTAATTATGAAGAGTTAATTCTGTATACCCGCGACATCAACTTCTTCCCCTAATATGGCACCAAACAAATAATGCGTTCCAAACAGTATGGGTGATCCGAATTAATTTGTTTATTAGAATAGTGCTATAGATTTGTTATTTCAATGAGTTAGTATTTTACACAAATAATTAATCAGAATTAGATGAATTACAGGATGACAAACGCATAAAATGTAAAAAATGTGTTTTAAATAGAGTTTATTTAAAGAATGTACATATACATGAGATTAAGTGTTTATGATGAACATATTTACAAAATAGGAGTAATCCACTTATACGCTCCTCTACAGTAAATCAGTGTTTAGTTGCCATTGTTCATTGGAGAAGTCTTTTTTCACAGTGTGTGTAACGGATTGCTTCCCCTGCTTTGCAGTAGTGGTCCAACAGTGACCAAAACTCAAGAGTATCTAATATTGGCGTCCAAGGTATCTACCTGTGCAAACATTTATTACAAATAAGGGAGGGAAACCTGAGGCCTGTAAACAGTAAATTAATATGAAATTAATATGAAACAAATATAAAGGTATGTTATCAGGCACTCGCAGGAAATAAAGAAGTAGAACACCAGACAACAGAAAAACAACAGACATGAGTGGCTTACCCAGGATTTGAACACTGGACCTTCCGTGCGACAACCCCGCCTAGCCATGCAAGCGAATCACACTATGCGCTCTGCCATCTACGCATCATCAAAAAATGATGTTTCAATGGCAGGTCAATAGTGCGAACCACAATACACGACACCAGAAGTCCTCCATGGGCAGTTCATCCTATTAATGACGCAATCACTTCTGTTGTATTTCTATCAAGCAGTATAGGCCGAATCCAACAAGACCCTTAGGACCTTAATACTGTGTCCAGTAAATGATAGTAGACTAGAACAGTGAGAACAGGATAGTGGGTAGGTTTGGTATTGTACAAACATTTATTACAAATAAGGGAGGGAAACCTGAGCCTGTAAATCAGTAAATTAATTGAAATTAATATGAAACAAATATAAAGGTATGTTATCAGGCACTGAGGAAATAAAGAAGTAGAACACCAGACAACAGAAAAACAACAGACATGAGTGGCTTACCCAGGATTTGAACCTGGACCTTCCGTGCGACAACACCCGCCTAGCCATGCAAGCGAATCACACAATGGTGCAGGGTCTTGTTGGATTCGGCCTATACTGCTTGATAGAAATACAACAGAAGTGATTGCGTCATTAATAGGCTGAACTGCCCATGGAGGACTTCTGGTGTCGTGGATTGTGGTTCGCACTATTGACCTGCCATTGAAACATCATTTTTTTGATGATGCGTAGATGGCAGAGCGGATAGTGTGATTCGCTTGCATGGCTAGGCGGGGTTGTCGCACGGAAGGTCCAGTGTTCAAATCCTGGGTAAGCAACTCATGTCTGTTGTTTTTCTGTTGTCTGGTGTTCTACTTCTTTATTTCCTGCGAGTGCCTGATAACATACCTTTATATTTGTTTCATATTAATTTCATATCTACCTGTGCGCAAGATTTCTTGGCAGAGGTGTAGATAGAAGATTAATGACACTTCTACCTTAAGGGAGCTTCACAAGATATTTCCAGAAGTCAAGAACAATTTTGCATTGGGCTGAACAATTTTTAACACATTATATCTGGTCCATCGCCTTTGTGAAGGGTTTAAGCAATGGTTTAGCCCGTTCAAGCCCCCAGTTGGTGTAATCCAACGAAATTCCTTGTATAAGTAATAGCTCTGTTTAGAGGTAAATATATGTCTAGGTGCACAGCGGATTGATCAACGGCTTGCTAGTCACATTGATTACGGAAACAACAATTAATGTTCTGTTGTACCAATAAACGCCTTTAGGTGTAACGGAACATTGGATAATTTCTTGTTGCCCTAAGACGCCGCAAGGTGTAATGGCCACAGACTGCTTGGTCGGTCGATGGCTAAGGACGGAAGAAGAAGAAGAAGAGAATATGTCTAGGTATATATATATATATATATATATATATATATATATATATATATATATATATATATATATATATATATAGATATATAGATATATGTATATATATATATATCATATTCATTAGCCTCTAGCTCACTGTGAAGCTTGAGCCTTCCATGAATCCACACCAGGCCATCAAGTTCTGTGCCATCAAGTTCTGTGCCATCAAGTTCTGTGCCATCCGTAAAACGTCTTTCCGTTTCTCACTGATCACTTTCATCTCGGATCACAAATGGTCTCACATTTAAATTATCGATCACCAAATTCGGACTACTAAGCACAGTTGGTCGATCCCCAAGCTGGTCTGCGGAATATTTGAGAATCACTGATGTAATTTACATTTTAATGCAGGGGTCGGTATATGGTAAATATCAATCTAGCAGTTGGTCATATGGGATGATTTGGTAGATCTATAGGTGATGGTGGGGGAAAACAAAAAGAATGTTAAAGCTAGAAAAATTTCGGATTAGCCGTCTCCCGCCGGCGTGTAGAAGCGCGGTATCCCTTGGGGAAAAGTTACTTTTCCCGCATTCCCCGTGAACTCACGAGCTAGTTTAGCAAAAGTCCGCTGTAACTGTAAACTGCGTGAGAAAGCAAACTATCTTTTCTTTGAAGTGAAGTATAACAATCGGTAAAATATCATTTAGTCTAAAATGTCCCACCTATTGAGATTACATATAGGCTGCACTTATCCCAAACTCCAAATACTCTGATACAGTACCAGAAAACAGATATGACTTTACGTAGATCTTTAGAGAGAGTTTAGTGTGTCTATCGTAGAACCGTAAGCTCCGTGTCTGCCTGCCGCTGCTCTAAAGTATTATTTCCCGTTAGAATATCCAGCCTTGTTCTATATAACACGTGGTCAGAGTGGCTAAGAGGTAAGGCGTCCGTCTCGAATGATAAAAGTACCGGGTTCGATTCCCAGCATAGGGAATATAATTTATGCAAATTTTTTTCAGAACCAGTAGTCCTAATGATGTCATACTTCCCCCTGGTCAGTGAAATCGGATGCCTAGCCTTCTCGGATAAGGGCGAAAAAATAGTGCAAGTTGCGCACGTTAAAAATAAATACAACGGCAGTTGGAAATCGTAAAGAGGAGGCCATACGGCCGCTGCAATGGCAAAATTTAAAAATTAGAAACCTACCCACCACAAAAATATTTATAGAATGTGTGATTCCTATATACACACATTGGGATTCTCGCCGGTGCTGAGATCTAAGGGATCCGTGTATGTATGATCTAAGGGAAGAAATCGGAGCTTTGATGGAGTTGTCCGTGTACGATGAAATTAATCCTTAAAAACCAAACCAATCTCTTCAACATCTCCACAGCAGTCAGTCAATTAATACATGTCATTTATTTGTTTTCCTCTGGAAAAATATTGATCTGGGCGACAATATCAACGCACTAAAAATACACGGCATTAGGAACTGATCTGCTAGTCAGTTCTAAATATGTGTAGTTACAGGGATTTCAAAGACACGATACTACTGTCACCTACTATACATGTCGTACAAGGCGAATAAATAGGGTTAGACACATTCAGCTACCCCACCAGGTAGAAAGAGCTACAAAATCCTGAACAAGTCATTCAGACCAAGCCATCCTAATCAATCACCCAAATCAAGCCATTGAATTTAAGTCTTTAAAAAAGGTCATACCAATCAACCCATAGAAATGAAAATCATTTAAAAATAATAATTCCAATAAAATAATCCAAATCAAGCCAATTAAATTTATTCATTCAATCCTCCAAATCAAACCATCCAACTCAATTCATTCCAATCAAACCATCCAAACCAAGACATTCAAATTCAGTCATCCAAATCAAGCCATCCATGCCAAGACATACAAATCAGTCATTCAAATCAGTCATCCAAATCAAGTCATCCATGCCAAGACATACAAATCAGTCATTCAAATCAGTCATTCAAAGAAGCCATTCAACCGGCGCATTCTGGAAGGAGAAGAGGACACAAAAAATATAGCAGTGCGAAGTGAGGAAAAAACGAAAGCTGATTCGAAATCATTGACCCACCTTCTTTCACATCGGAGAATGTTCAAATTTGACACCTGGAATTTTAATCACAGGATCAGTTAGATGACCAACTTACTGCAGTCGTCCTAATTGTCTTTAAAAAAAAAATCCCAAATTTAGAATTGATGGAAGGAATCAAACATATACCAGAGCAACATGAGATGAGTAAATCGTGTAGGAGGTGGACATGACCACGGCCATCTATATTCAGAAGTCTAAACGCTGCCAACGCAGGGAAGCTACGTCCCAACACAGGTTGTAAAGCGGGCAATCTTTACTATATTGCAATATAATACATTTATATACTTATTATGTTCGCAAATATTTGTAATCAAAGTATTTCCTTTTTAAGTGCTTAAGGAGAAGTCATTTTTGAGTTACTTCCCTTGAAAGTAGTTCCGTCATCTTCGATCGGACTCCGCGGACGAGTCTAGGCCTACTGCGATTTATTCTTTGGCTGGGTAGGAATAGATTGTTCTTGCTTCAGTATATCTATGGCCTGAATTTATACGTAGTGTTTGTATGAGTAGGACGAGTCTGTCTTATATATGGATATCTTTACATTTCTAAGTCGAACTATGTTGGTTGTGGCTAGAAAAGGTCAAAGGCTATGCAGCGGAAGTATCGCTAGCAAGGGGTGTGATTCATGGCTGTCATCCTGTCTGGATGTAGAATTTTGTGGTAGCCGGCCTATCGCCGAAAAAGTGATCTATAAGTAGATGGGGAAAAGTGATAGTCATTTAGACATGTTGTATGTACTTTACCCCAGTGTTTATTCTCTTTTGCCAAGGAATGGCAAAGTTATATTTCGCATAGAAAGGTAAAACCACAATTTATTATGAACTTGGGCTTCGCCATCGTTGTCGATAAACAGATGCACAGTGGTACTTTTGAAAAGAATATTTATTCAAAGGAAGACGACATTCCTATGTATCAGCACTAGATTATATGATATTATTCAATTACTTCTATGATAGAAGTCATGAAGAAATGAGGACATTTAACGAATGACCAATTTTGGTCTGGGTCCTATAGTGAGTGAAACTCACGAGAGAAGAACAGCCATGTTGAAATTCATATACTTTGTATTTATCGAGTGAGAAAAAGGGATGCCTGTACTATCGCTCGATGAACCAAGAGATCACTGCTACATGTGAGAACCCATGTCTGGGATTCCTATATCTTTATGGAAAATATATATATATTGAACTTTACGTGAAGGGATATTCACTAGACGAGGTTAGGTCTAGGAGCCTTCCTATATATTGGTTATGGTCTGACGTGCCCAGTCAGTAAAGCCAGATGATTTACATGATGGAACTCTGAATGCTTATTTACGAATGCTCCATTATGATATTTGCCAAGCATGAATGCTAACTTAAGATGATATTCCTGTGATCAACATTATGCTGTCTATGTCGACATTTGTTCCTGTAACCATACACGTACTGTCCAAGTGTGCGTCCCATTAAATGTTATAAAAAGACCACCGTAGTTCCAGTACTTCTTGAATTCGAACAGTGTGAGTATGAGTGATGTACTACCAACCTGTCAACTCTATCGAATCATTCTACCATTCGCGTTCTGACATTCACATACACACTCATTGTTTACACTCACATTCTTGTCGGAGCCTCATCACGTTCCAGGACAAGATGACCTGTATGACCAAAACTGTGCTGGGTTTAATGAGTTGACAATCGTTACACTTTACTACACCAGTCCCAACATCTACATTTATCAACTGGTGGACATTCACGTCATTTAACAAATAAAGCGTGATTCAACAACTAGTAGCCAGTATGAGTTAACAACTAAACAGAGTTTAACAACTGGTGTGCCAGCTTCCTGGGTCAACCTGCACAGTGACCATATTGAGAAGTAAACTACTGAGACCAGACGTTCCTTGGGGTCTGTTACGACACACAAATACATCAGCAGTACAACTCTACAGTGATGTCAGCGTGACCTGTCCTGTCGAGAGTATGCGGTAACTAGGTCAGCGTTTGTTGACATTTGGTTCGTTGGACATTTGCCATACAACTGACAGTGTTACACAGCAAGCTTGGTTGAAACATAGAACATTACACATCAGGACTGGAGAATATTTGACAGTGTTTGCGAAAGGAAATGTTATTGAACTGAGAAGTCCTACATCGATTGTTATCATTCACATCAACGATGGAGCTTCTATTTCTGTGTTGAATTTAAAATAATTAGACCAGAAGTATTTGTTTAATAAAGTACCACAGTACTGTACTATTAGGCAGTGTAACTGAGCCTTCTTTACAACACATTCTTTCTGCAACACTCTATTTACATCATATTGCCATACTATTTATGCAATTATGTATTTATGTTTAAATATTTATATGTGATATTTGTTTGTATCCAGCGGGTTGTTGTTTTGGTTGGGCGGTGTCACACAACAGAGTATCCCACGTAATAGAGGGTCTGATGTGTGCGTTTCTATAGGTGCAATTTTCTTGATTGAAAATTTGCTGCGACAGCTGTTGCTATTAGTGTTAGCTGTGAAGACTGTACTCATTGTTGTTTTTGTAATATTCCTCTGTTCTTTAGTTTGTTTTGATTTGTTTGTAATTTGTTGGTCTACCCTATTCTATCTTTCAGTTCTATTCTCAATTTATATTTATATACTGTGGCGTTATTTGTATTTGTTATCCTCTTGCGGTTTATCTTTTATTGTTTTTCCCATTTCATTTATTTCATTCCGCAAATGTTTTCATGTTCTCCTGTATAACTGTTTGTTTTGTGCCTGATCGACATACACTATTTAAAATATAGTTGATCATATAAATTGATGTACAAGAATCAACTGATAGTTAATTGCTATTACTAAAGGTACACAGTTGATGATATAAAACACTATTTCTGGTGCACTGCACTTATATTATAGAGTGAACCAGCAACTTATAGCTGTTATTATATAAGGATTTATACAAGACCTTTGTAAGGCTTGTTTCCCACAGTGATTGGGATAGTTAAGTACTATTTTCCACAGGTTACAAAGTTATCATACAAGGTCTTTGATTAAGACTAAGAAAGTGAATTTATTTACTTTTGCAAATTACTGATCTTATTAGACAAGATGTCTACTTTAGATTATTTTATCACACAAGGCAAGTCTCTTGATAAGACTGGTCAGCAATTAGAAGAATGGGCAGTTGCTCAATATGACAAAGCATTGGCTGCTGAAGAAAGAAAAGCATTGATTGAAGAAAAGAAATTAGCAGCTGAGGAGAAAAAATTAGAAGCTGAGGAAAAAAAATTACAAAGAGACTATGAACAAAAGAAATTGCAGATACAGACTGATGAAAAAAGATTCCAGATGGAAATGGAAAAAGAGAAAAGAAAGGATGAAGCTGCTGCAGAAGAGAGAAAATTACAAGCTGAAGCTCAAGAGAAAAAAGCAATAAGAGAACATGAACACCAAAAAGAACTTTTAGCATTTGAGTTAGAAAAGTTAAAGTTAACAAACATAAGTGATGGTAATCAAGCATCTGGTGGTAATGGTAAACCCTTTACTTACAAGGTCAAGGTACCAGCGTTCAACCCTTCCAGTGATGACATAACATTCTGGCTAAATAGATTTGAACGCTCGTGTCGAGCACATAATGTGGACAAATCACAATATGCTAACCAGTTATCAGAAAATCTGAAAGGTGATTCTCTGACTAGTTTAAGTTTGGTTGAAGAGGCTGACAAAGATAACTATGATGTTATTAGGGCAGCCTTATTAAAGAAGTATCAGTTGTCTGAAGAGGGTTATCGGAAGTTGTTTAAGACAATGGTGCCTGAGGCAGGTGTAGAATTCTCAGAATTCATTGCAAGGACACGTCTTACATTTGATCGTTGGATTGAGCTATCCAAAACAGAAAAGACTTATGAAGCCCTTATGGACTTGATACTCAGAGACAAGATTATGTCAAGTATAAATAAACCTTTCCTCGAATTCTTACATGAGCGTAAACCTAAGTCTCTAAAAGAAATGGAACAGTATTGTACCCAATACGTCACTGCACATCCGGACGTAGCTATTAGCAACAATAAGGTTAAAGAAGGTATGCCAGTTGCTTCTGCAACACCATACAACCCTAATCACTCTCACAAATTCCAAGGACCTCAAAATAAGTTTAATAAAAAAGGTAACTATTACAGTTATCAGAACCAAGGTAACCAATCATTTCAGGGTTCTTCTTCGAATACCTGGAGAAGAGCTGACAGCCCTCGATTCAGGGGTGGTCATAATTACAGGAACTTTCGCAAAGGAAGTCATTCTAGAAACTATCCAAGTTTTCCTTCATGGAGACAACAAGATCATAATTACAGAGATACTCATTATAATGAATATGATGATAGTAACCAAAGGAGCTATGATTCAAACCCGAGTAGGGGTTATAATAGTGGAAACAATGATAAGTACAGAGGCAATAATAACAGAGGTAGAGCACAATTCAAAAAACATAAAGCTCATTACCAGGCGAACTCTGCACAGCAAGAGTCCCACGAAGCCTATAAACAAAATAAAGATAATGATGACTCTAATAATATGGCATGTGCCGCTTTTGATTTTGGGAGAGCATCTCAGTGCCCCCAATGCAAAACATTATTTGAGCCAACCACAGTGTCTACTTTAAGCTGTGGGCATCCTCTTCCCGCTCTTCCTGCGTCAATCGCGCATGATGGGAGAGGTTCTCTTGTCTTACACAAAGGTTTAGTAAATGACAATCCAGTCTCAGTACTTTTTGATTCTGGATGCACAACTATTGGGGTTAGGCAGTCACTCATAGATCCTTCTCATTCTACAGGCAAAGTAGTCAAATGCGTAACATTTGGCGGCACCATAGAGAAATACTCTACCGCTATCATTAGGATTGCTACTCCTTTCTTCACAGGAGATGTACACGCATGTCTTTTGCCGAATCCGATCGCTGATCTTATCATCGGTCGCATTCACGGAGTCAAAGAATGCACTCCGGAGCAAATTTCCGTTTGGGAAAATCAAAATATGCAATCTGCTAATGCGGTAGTCACTAGAGCTCAAGCTCTCAATATGCCTGAAACTTCATCTGTTGAAGATAATGAAGTGCATAACCAAGATGATCCCTTGGTAATTTCTCGTGACTCGTTTATAAAACAACAAGAAGAAGATCCGACTCTTAAGAAATTCTTCACTCTTGTAACGAAAGGTGATCCGAATAAAGATTCAAATTGTAAATCTTGGATTACAATGAAGAATGGCGTACTTGTACGTATGGTGCAAGACTCCACTAAGTCAAGTCATTCTCAGATTCTTGTACCCAAGAATTTGAGAGTTAAGATCTTACAACATGCACACGACTCTCAGTGTGCTGGTCACATGGGTTTTTTCCCGTACAAAGTCAAGAGTTCTTGCGGCTTTCTTTTGGCCTTTTGTGAACAAGGACATACGGATCTATTGTCGATCCTGTAAAGTATGTCAAGAAGTCAAATCCAAAGGTCCTCGTCATGCTGCGCCTATTCAGGCTGCAGATATTCCTATTCGTCCATTCCAGAAAATGGCGATAGACATCATTGGTCCATTCAAGATCAAATCTGCTAGAGGACATCAGTTTATCTTAACGTGTGTAGACATGTGCACACGTTGGCCAGAGGCTATCCCTCTAAAGAGCATTACTACCGCTGACATTGCAGATGCTCTTTGGCTTATATTTTCTCGGCTGGGATTCCCCGGAGAAATATTATCAGATCATGGCACCCAACTGATATCGGATACCATGTCTCAAGTAATGTCTACTCTACAGATAGAGAGATCTTTGAGTAGCATCTATCATCCTATGTCCAATGGGATGGTCGAGCGACTAAATAGAACACTTAAGAACTTATTAGGGAAGATAACTGAGGATCATCCTCAAGATTGGGATAGGGTTTTACCCGCGGCCCTCTTCGCGTACAGAGAGGTCCCCAATGAACATACAGGGTTTTCTCCCTTTGAACTTGTCTTTGGCGCGCGACCGCGCGGCCCAATGTCTTTGCTGCATGATCTTATAACAGCTGACAATATTGACGATGACACAAAATCTTCTTACGAGTATGTCATCGCGCTGAGACAAAAGATTATCGAAGCATGCAAATTGGCAACGTCCTCTTCTGAATTTGCTAAGCAGAAGGCAAGACAATTTGCTAATAAGAAGAGAACTTTACGACAACTTTGTCCTGGTGACAAAGCATTTGTTTTGCTACCTTGTCGTGAAAATAGACTCCTTATTAGTTGGAAAGGTCCGTACGATATAATATCGAAAATTTCAGATGTTGACTACATCGTCGATATCAACGGGAAGCATAAAACCTTCCACATCAATATGCTTACGGAGTTCCATGAACGTCCTGACTATCTACAGCCTATTTTCCAGGCAACGGACGATTCTCATGTCAAACATGGTCATTACTCATCACTGTCTGTAATACAGGATGAGGAAACAAGTTTTTCGGATGTTAATCTTCCGCTTCCAATGATCCCACTTCATTCTAGTGAATCATGGAAAGACGTTACTGTTTTCTCCTGATTTGTCTCTAGGAGAACGGCGACAAGTTTCGTCTATGTTACAAACATTTCAGGATGTCCTCACTGACATCCCTGGACAAACTCATGTCATTGAGCATGACATTGTTCTAACTGAACATACTCCAATTAGGGTTAGACCTTATCCTATCCCTATACATTTCCAAACACAGGTTGAAAAGGAGTTGGATGAAATGATAGATTTACAAATAATCGAACCATCCACTTCTGCATATTCTTCGCCGATGGTTATTGTTCGAAAAAAAGACAATAACATACGTCTTTGCGTTGACTATCGCAAATTGAATCAAGTTACGAAGTTCGATGCTGAACCTATGCCTTTACTAGAAGAGCTACTTACTCGTCTTTCTAAATCGCATTTTTTCACTAAACTTGATTTGTCTAAAGGATATTGGCAAGTTCCATTATCCGAACGCGCCAAACCTCTTACCGCTTTCTCTACTCCCAGAGGCCTTTTCCAATGGAATTTTATGCCTTTCGGCCTTATGAACGCACCACTACATTTGTACGCATGATGCGTCGAATCCTATCGTATCGGTCAGATGTCATTGCTTATCTAGACGACATCTGTCTTTTCAGCGATACTTGGGAAGATCACTATTCAGGGTTAGTTGAATTATTATCAACTCTGCGTGAGTATAACCTGACAGCAAAACCATCTAAAGCTTGTATTGGCTTTAGCGAAATTGCTTTCTTAGGCCATCGAGTAGGTCACGGTTTCTTGAAGACAGAAGACCATAATATCACTAAGATACTTAACATCTCTATCCCTAGGACTAAAAAGCAAGTGCGAAGTCTTTTAGGTCTCATACAATTTTATGGACGTTTCATTCCGAATCTGTCCTCTATCATGGCACCTCTCTCTACACTATTAAAGAAATGGTCGCCTAACATGGTTCACTGGTCTCATGAATGCCAATCTTCACTAGAGAAGATCAAAACTATGTTTTCATCACCACCTATTTTAGTGTTACCTACAACAGATAAGACATTTGTTCTTCGTAGTGACGCTTCATCCACTGGGATTGGAGCGGCACTAATGCAAGAGTACTCTGGAACTCTGCATCCTGTAATGTATATATCCAGAAAACTTAATGCTGCAGAAAGGAATTACTCGGTTTTAGACCGTGAATTATTGGCAATGGTTTGGTCAATTCTCAAACTCCAAAGATTCCTTCTGGGCGCGCATTTCGTAGTGGAAACTGACCAAAAAGCTCTTACGGCTATCCAAAGTAAGAACTTGAAGAGCTCGAGATCAACTCGAATACGCCAATCGCTCTTCAACCTTTTCATTTTTCGGTACGAGCTATCCGTGGTTCAGAAAATGTGATGGCGGACATTCTGTCCAGATGCCCACATGATGCCACTTAACTGTTAAATATGGATCTTTTTAATATGTATAACTTTACAACAGTTATTTTTTGTTTCTTTACTAAGATACACATTTGTAATTTAATAATAGAATGATGGTATCGCTACTTAGCGGTTTATTGATGTTTTGATTACACCGGCAGTTTTTTTGATTGTTTTGTTTTCTATCATACGAATCAATAATTTTTTTAAGATTATAAGTGTTATTTAATATTTTGGTAATGCATTGTATAGTGCAATAAACCTTTTAATTTGTTAATTATACGTACAACACACCTTCCGAGGAAACATTTATTCCGTATTATAAACAATTTATCACACAGGATTTTGAGATATAATAGTTCTCACCGTGGTCGCTATTAGGGAATTATAGTTATAATCAGAAATAAATAATTATGTCATCTGCCTCAGTAATTCATCGCGTTGAGTAGCCCCGTATTCTAACGTATGCTCCTATATGATAGATTAAAAAAAAAAATTTTATATTTTTATATTAATCCCGTGAGTGTGTGGAGTAAGACCAGGTAAAGGGCAATTTTTACAAACATTGCATAAAAAAATTCATTTAAATAACTTATTAATGTACGCAAATATTAGGTAATCAAAGATTTCCATTATTAAAGTGCTTAAGGAGAAAAGAAGTCATTTTTGATATTACTTCCCTTGAAAAGTAAGTTCCGTCCTTCTTCGATCAAACTCCGCGACGAGTCTAGGCCCTACTCTAACAGCGATTTTATTTCTTTGGGAGGGTAGAATAGATTGTTACCTTGCTTCAGTATATCTATGGGCCTGAAATTTATAACGTATGTTTGTATGAGTAGAGACGAAGTCTGTCTTTATATATAATTGGATATCTTTACTTTTCTCAGTCGAACCCCTACAATGTTGGTTGTGTCAAGAAAAGGTCAAAGGCATAATGCAGGCGGAAGTATCGCTAAGCAAGGGGTGTGATTCATGGCCTGGTCATCCTGTCCTGGAATTGCAGAATTTTTGTTTTGTAGCCGCCTATCGCCGAAAAATGATCTTAAAAGTAAATGGGGAAAAATGATAGTCATTTAGACATGTTGTATTACATTACCCAGTGTTTTAT
>JAMPIV010017362.1:0-129786 GCA_024509875.1 Oreohelix idahoensis
CAAAAGCGGACGGACATGACACGCAGGGTATTCATTTGTTTGGCAAACCAGAGGTAAATACAAGTTCCGGCCCTCACGCAAGTAGCGGTGTCACCAAAGAAGCAACCTACATTGATTTTACAGGTTATCCATCACCCATGGAGCATATTTTTACGTAACGAATTGGAGCTATTACATTTGGTCCCACTACACGGACAGGCGGTCGCTCAGTTTGTTTATTCAGTCAGCAGGAGATAGACAGTCTTCCACCCCATTGCGAAATCATGGATGCCACCAACAATAGCGACTACAGTGGATATATACAGGTCAATCCATTACCATGGAGTATGATCTTTAACGTAAAAAAAGACAACATTACTAAGCAGTGTACTTGGCCCCCCCCCCCCCCCCCCCCCCCGAAAACCGACAGAACTGGCAGACAGTTTATAATTTATATCTCTTGTGTTCTATACTACAGGTTAAATTTTATGAACTGTGTGGTGTCTGTGTGTTCGTTGGTGTATTTGCATTATTGTGGTTATTGATGATTTATTGATGACTATTGATGCATATTTTGATTATTGATGTAATTTTATGTCGTTTTGTGATGAGATGCATTATTTTCATGCTTTTCTTCATTTAATAAAGTTTACACCTTTATTAATGCGCTGTTCACGACCCTTCCATCCATAATGAACTTGTTTTAGCTCTTTACTATAATCTCTATGTTTGATAAGAGAAAAGAGTGAGAGCAGGAGGTGCTTAGACAGTAAAAGTGAGTTGAGGCTTGGAGAGAGAGATCATTTGATAAATCTTCTTCCAGGTTGTCTCAAGTCCATCACCTATTTACACCTTTCTGTGGGTGTAATCTATAACTCTGTCAGTCCACTATCCCTTGTCGATTTCACTACTATTGTCCAACTCGACAAATACTCTACACTTTACTCAACCACGACAATGGCCGCCGACCGAGCAAAGTGGAATCAATTTGTTGTTGCCCTAACAAGACGCCAACCAGGCGTAATGGCCACTGACTGCTTTTGACGGTCGATTCGGCAAAGATCAAAGAAGAAAGAATCTTAAGGGAAGGGCTGTATTTATTCTACAACTCAGTCAGTGATAAAAAAAGCACATGAAGCAAACATTAAACAAAGCGAACAAAACAAACAACCAGCCTGTGCTCTATTGCTAATCTGAAACAGAAACAAAGTACCGGCTAGTTAAAATAATAATAGTTAAATAATGAGAAACGATACTCTCACCTGCCAAACAGTCCTTCCACGCCACCTGACACACTCAACTATCACACACACACACACACACTCATGCATGTCGTCCAATGAGACTAGTATGGTGTTGTGCATGAGGCTGGCAATCTCACCATGTAACACAGATTGCTACCGAAACTACTACTGAAAGAGCATCGGAATGTTTTGTGAGGGCTTCATGTAGATGCCAGCCACATGGGTGGCCCCATGCTCCATAAGGAGCGAGAAGAGAAATATATATCTCCAAGCAAACCCACGTGATCTCACAAACCATTCTACACAAAACAATAACTAAATAATAATAAAGTTGACATAAAATAATATTCAAAGATATGTACAACAAATACTCCCAATAATGAGAATAAGCTACTACCTCTCAACCGATCCACATAAAGAGTCGTTCCTGCACTCTGAACAGTGTGTCAGTGACGGCTGCTGTGCGCCTGCCACAAGCGTGCCGTAACGATGACCCCTGATGAGATTGGGAACTCTTTCACATGAAACAGATCGTTACCGAAGCAACCACTACAATAGCATAAAATGCGTCTTGTGGGCCTGTGATGGACACAAGCCGCACTGATCAAAAATGCTTCTTGTGTGCTAGTGACGGACACAAGCCGCATTGGTGTTTCCATGCTCCGCAAGGAGCAAACAGAGAAACACATGTCTCAACGTGCCTTACGCACAAAAGAGTGGTATTGCGCTCACCAGAAATCTAAATACCTAAAGCTAGATTCATCTTCTCAAAGGGAACTTACACTACAAAACTGTGTACACAAACAAATGTAATGAAACGAATCTCAATGTGACCCACTAAATATATACAGTAGAATCAAAGTAACCCACTAAAGAAATACAGTAGTATTATGATCAATTATTGTGAAATACACTTTAGCCTAAACTATCCCTTCCATACTGGAGAAAATTACATTAACCTGCCTTCACCCACGTGTCAATTCACACAATATAAAATAGCGTACTATTACTAGGCCTATAACACCTGATAACTAGGAGTGTTAATGCAGACTCCCTGGCGCCTTCTTTATACACATGCATGATGACGCGCCGCCTTTATACACATTGCATGATGATTTTCATAAACACGTGGCTGCCATCTTGATGACAGTTAATATTATCTAAATTAAAGTAATATATCGCTTCTCTGCCTGGTTTTATGTATGAAATAGTTTGCCTTTCTTGCCCGGTCTGATAAATGAAATAATTGCTACTAAACTCTTACAGCTGTGATTTGGACTTAACACTATTAAAATCTATCCACACATATTTTCTCTCATCTATCATTTCAGAACTAAATCTAATGTCCTGGAAGAAATCTCCTTTGGAAACACATTGATCTATTTTGTTAGACATTAGAACTGAGAAACGCTGAATATAATTCTAAAGCTACAGGGAAATAATGGTAATTTCACTAGGAAGTAATCCAATCTGCTTCAAAATCAAACTCACGTGTTCAAGGCATCTACAGAGTTCAACTCTGGTTTAGCGACTTCTTCTCTCTGCGTCTAGTGTTCTAATGACAGAAGATTTCAACCGGCCAAACTCAGGCGCAGTCAGTGTAGCGCTTCTCTTCTCTGATTGGCTGTTGTTCCCTCAGCGGGCATGACTAATGTTCTATTTTTAGGCCCTGACTAAGTAACGCTAAAATGGCTTCCAAATCGCCATGTTGTTGTAAAAAGGTAGAGAACGACAGACACAATGGCGCTGACAAGATGGCTCTGTCACAGTTCCTTCAATCTTAACTGTTGTTACAATATCTTTCAGCTTTCCTCCTATCATAACATGCCCAAAAAAGTGGATTGCTTTTTTCTAACTTGTGAAATAAGTTTCCTTTGCACATTGGCCTCATTGCGGATATCCTCGTTACTCTTTTTGGCTGTCCATGGTATATGTTTGACACGGCCTTAAAAAAAAAGAATTTGGAGATGCAGTAATAAAAGGTCTGGGTTAAGTTCAGAAATCCTTACCTTAAAACTTAATTTAAACGAGTACATTCATTCGTTCATTTCCGCGTGTTCTGCTGCACTGCTTGTGTATGGAACACTTTACAGCTTCTACATCGTCTGCTGTACTGCTTGTGGATGAAACACTTGTTTGATCGGCAGATGCTTCTATTGTTTCCTTTAAATACTTTAATTTATCACATTATTTATGACTTTGTAATTTCTTTGTGATAAGATTACTCTGCACCATGTGCACGTGCATGACGTCTTGAAGACTAATGTTGTTGTTCTGTTCCATGTTTTTAATATGCACTTATCTGTCCGGAAAGTTTTTAAAAAAAAGTTTGAGTTGTCAAAAAAGTCCAGATTCTCGGGTGGTCCAGATTAGAAACATGGACAAGCAATTAGAGAAAAGAATTGAGAATCTTGAGATGTGAGTGTATAGAAGAAATGGGTGCATCTCATGGAAAGAGAAGAAAACAAATAAAAAAGGTCCTCGAAGACATAAGTATGAAAAAAGAATTAATGAAGGAGATCAACTAAAATATTTTGGCCATATAAAAAGACAAATCACTGTGCTGCGCATAAGACCATAATGGAAGGGAAAGTGGAAGGCAAACGTGTAAGAGGAAGACAGCGCTATAAGTAGGAAGATAACATCAAGAGATGGACAGGAAAGAGTCTATCGAAGTGCACCATCAAAACAACAGACAGAAGACGTTGGAGATCCATTACAGCCAACCTTCATTGCGGAGAAGGCAACTGAGGATGATGATGTACGACAACATAAGGGTGAGAAGATGCTATTAACCAATAACCAAATCAACACTAAATTACGTCACACAACACTAGATATCACCAAACTGAAGCGCTTTATTTTTCTGTCGTACCATTACATACTAATTTATTGTATACAAATTAAATATTTCGCTTTTTTATCACGTGACATCGCTGAAAATGAAATTACAGGGGGAAAGAACCAAACCATACTTATGTTTTAAAATTTAATATATATATATATATATATTTTTTTTTTTTTTTTTTTTTTTATATGCGGGCAACTTTAACGTGGCAATTCAGTCTACGAAAAAAATTTATAGTTTAGAATTTCGAGTAAGTAAAATTACTTTGACAGCACGTGCTTGTTTGTAGTTTTATCCGTAGCGGAACACCAGGCTGCTTCGTTCCTCCTCTTCAGGGGTATCGTCGTCGTGTGCGGGCATGAACCGGTATCCATAGGCGGGCATCCAGATCCAGTATCCTTCCTCTTCCTCTTCCTCTCTCTTGCTCGGGGATTCAATCTGTAATCGATCAGTACAAAATGTACATATACACAATTGATATATTTACAATTATTTTAATTACAGTTTTTTAAAAATACATCATCTCATCTCATAATCGTTTCCTCTTCTACCCCGTGAAACGAGGTGTAGAGGGGACCCAAGTGCACAAGGCCCAAGGGCAGACATGTAATCGAAGAGACTTGGCAAACAGGTGATTAGCCCATTGTGCTTTTTAAAAATACAATAAACAAAAATCTACGATTGGAAACTCGATGATCAAAAATAATCACCCCGTCGATCACGTGTTTCGGCCTTTTGTTTTACATGATAAAGTTATGATAAGCTCCATGCACAACATCATATTAGTGGCCTTGTACGACATGCATGAAGGTGCAGTAGTCTTATTAGTTGTTTATCTCTACAGAGACCCCAAGGGAACTGCAAAGGATACACTGTATACAATATAGACATTATGAAACACCATGATCAATGCCATAGAGTTTGCAGTCTGGAAGAACCAACAAAAGACAAACAACAATTGTAATATGCTTTACGGAATGAAGAATCAGACCTAAAGGTATTATTATATTTGGACATGAGCCTTAATATAACCAACTTGGTTGAACGCGACGCGCTTCGCCAAAACAAGGCAAAATGTTATTTAAAGAAGAAAAAGAACACTATATACCCTAATTACAGGCATACCTCGACTTTCGTCGCTTCGAGTTTCGTCGTATCGCTCTTTCGTCGGTTGTCAATTATAACCACGTTTCTAAATTTCGTCGCTTGCTTCGTTCTTTCGTTGCATTTCGGCACCACCGCGCGCCGTCTTGTTTATTTCGTCATTCAGTCTTTGAATATAAGTCGTTCGGTGTGCACTGTTTTTTTTTAAACTGTCCGCATTGAATCTCTTATATTTGTGATTAAACATATTAATACTACTTATTTTTGTGATTAAAATAACCAAAATATTTATACTATATTATTTTTTCATTATACTGTAAACAGTTCATTGCTATTTTTGTGATAACAATATAATGGCAGTGTTCTTATCGTGATTATAAGACACTGTGACGTAGAATGGAAATATTGATACAGTAATCTTATAGCCTTTGTGTTGCGCACATATTCTTTTGTGTGACGCACAGATTACTGTTGGTAGGCATACAAATGTAAAGAATAATTATTTGTCTGATGAAAAGTATTTTTTTGAGAATCAATGATTCTTAGCCTAAGGGACAGAACCCGGATTGGTCGATGTTGTATTCGGTTCTATGGGTTATCTGTTCTTGTGTCTTAAACTGGCGTATGAATACTAGATTTACGTCATTTTTCGTCTGGTATGGCCAGAAACAGATTGGTCTTGCTTAAAATGTTTATGGCCCGAATATATATTTATTCCTTGACTATTTAAGGGGATTCGGTCTTATATCTTTGTATCTTTGTATTTCTATGTCGGACTATTTTGTGAGCTGAACTCTGGGGTGAAAGGCTGTTCTGCGCATGCGTCGATTTTGTGTGTGGACAGAGAAGGCTGTCATGTCGTTGCTTCTATGGGCTGGTCGATTAGAAAGTTTGAAGATTGATCTCTGTGAATTATTCTAGGAAGGAGATTGTTTCTCTGTATGACTGTATTATCAGAGATTCTCCTAATGTCCATTATTAACGCCTAGGAATGGCGTGCGTTATTCGCTTGTGTGTGTTTTCCTAAAGCCAGGTAAAACCACAAGCTTTGTTGCTGAACTTTTTGGCTAAGCCTAGATGGGAGACGTATTATCGTACATTTAGGATTGTTGATTACAATATGAAGATGACGTGTTATCTAGCAGCACTAGATCACTTGATGTAACCAGCCTTATTGATAGCAAAAATGTATAGAAGCCCAATGAGGACATTTACGTATGAATAACGAAGTAATTCTGCTTCATAATTTTTCATCCTGGGTGAGCGAAGCTCACGGAGGAGAGCCATTTTGGATTCCCGCCATCGTAAGCGGATCATTGTCGGAGAACAGAAAAGGTCTTATTATCTGATGATGGTACAGAGATCTACATATTATGAAAACTCACTACTGTGGTTTAACATTGTTGCTATAAACATTTAATGAATTTACGGCTTGAGAAACTTAGCCAGGAGAAGGTTCTGTCAGTGAACCATTGTTGATGATTATGTATCCACCTTAACTGACGTGATTAGTCAGTTGAAGCATGAGACGATAGACAACCAGAATATTGAGTGCTTGCCTACTATCGTTCCATTATATTGACATGCCACATAAATGTACATCTGATATTGTCACCCACTTTTCAAGTATACGATGATTTTTTGCCAACCTGTTCAAATGACTGTAATCGTGATGTCGAAGTGTACGTCCATTATTAAATGTATGAAACGTCATCAGCAGTCTACCCTTTATTGACTTCTGCTTATGATTGAGTGAGTGACTTGTCAACTCAAAAGAACTGTACACACATTCGCGTTCTTTACATCTACATTCTCACTCGATGTCAGCACTGTGTCGGAACGAGTTGACCATTCATCCACGGGTCCAGTATGACCTTATGAAAGCATTAACATCACAACAAAACGCTTTATCAATGTGATGGCCTCAAAAAGTCCCTTATCACTTTGCTTTCCCATTAAGTGTCTACCATTGGCTAAGCCAAACCACGCAATTTTCTGTTTGTGTGACTCACCTTTAAATCCACACCCTTTTTCTGGGAACATAGCAACAGAGTTGTGTACCAACTTTTTGCATCCCGCCAGTCTTAACAAGGGGAGCGAATCACGTTTGTTTACCTGAGTTCTCACGCGAGCTGATTTGCCAATTATCGGTCATTAGACAGTTGCGCGTAGAATAATGGACTGTTTGAAGAGGTACAGGGGCGATAATATTTTCCCGACCGCCTTTGATGTTCGTACGTTTCAGGGGAAGGTAAATGACTGATCTGCGGAAAGGAGACGTAATCCAAGAGAGGACCGTGCATGGCAAAAACTTCTGATGTCGGTCAGCATCACTGAGTAGAATGAACGAACAAACCTTTGATCAGGGAAACGCAGTTTCCTGATTTCTGTACTATACAGAAGGTGCGAATTGTAACATCTTCTAGTTGAGAATAACACCATGATCTGTATATATATATCATGCTCTCTCAAATTCAGTTATTAGAGTCGCTCAGAAATTCTTGGATAATCTAAACACGCCAGACTAGAATCATTCTTCGCTAAATGTGTTAAATTGTCTCGTGGGGATTTCATTTTCTGATTTGTGGTTATAAAAATTGTGCTTAAGTGTTAGGATGAGTTAAGTTTACCATTTTAATTCACTGTAATTCCTTAGCGTTTAAAATTAGTGAAATAACATAACGCGTAGATATTTTCTTACCAGTCGTTCAGTGGAATGTAATTTCAAACACCCCACTGTTCTTACAAAAGAAGATATGAAGCCGTCCCAGTGCGGGGTTAACTTCCAAGGCTTGTCCAACGGCACCATTTATGCTTATATGTGACAGTCAATTTGAGTTATGTGAGAGTTTGATGTTTACTGGTTGCAAGCTCGCCAGAGATTGTAATTCTCTCCTCTATTTTGGGAGTGCAGGTTCAAATCATAAGTCCTTCATTTTTGTGTGTGTTATTTGAGAGCTTTCTTTAGTGGTTAGATATTAAAAGGGCAAACAGTGCAATGTCTCCAAAGTTCCAACAAGCTTATAAAATCCTCATGAGTGGTATGATTTTATAAACTTTATTTACATGAATCAACTGTATTAAATAATACATCCTCAAACAAAATATTGTCAGCAATATTTACAGGTTAAAGCAAAGTTCCAATTTTGTTCATTTGTTTCCCCCTTAGTATTTTCATCATGATTTCTGTTTTCATACAAGCGAAAGTTTATCAACCTTATTTCATTATTTTCATAGTCCTCAAATGATTTTTTCTAGATTATTCCATTTTATCTGATTACTTGGGTAAGCTCAAGTGTTCTTTCCATATTCACCATTTTTTTTCTTCATTTGTAAGTTATATGCAAAAATTTGCTGAAAAGGTACATGAAATCTGCGAGGCGAACGCCTTTTATTTTAGTTAAGATGTATTGTCTGTTTCATCCAAAGTGGTGGTATCATTTTGTTATAATTGGGCTTTAGTTACAAATCTATTTTCTGTTTCAAACAAAATGGTAGTTTACTTTATGTTACACTTAGGCCCTAGCATGAATGAATGCTGGTGGTAGTGGTCATACGGCCACATATAGATCCCGGGGCCCTGCAAATGTATCCCGCAGGGAGACATTTGAGTACTATAAATATCCCAAAAAAAATTTCTAAAATTCTCTAAGTTAAAAAAAATTCAGAAAAGAAACTCAAAGTCCAAAAAGTTTCAGAAAAATGTAAGCTAAGTCTTAAACCTGGGCTCCTGTATACATATATGGGACTGTCATACCCTGACTAAGCTTTATTTATGAACAATCATTGTAAAACAATTTTAAACCTTTATCATATCAGGGTATATGCTATCAAAATTTTTTTTTGCCTATTGGCAACCCTGGACAGCAACAATTTTAACATCAATCCATCTATAGAGATGCCTCTCAAAATTTACACGAGTGGGAACAGTGCAAACATTTTTTTAACAAGTATCAATGTTAGATAAAACGTGTAGTAATACAGTTGACAAACTTGTATTTATCCTAAATCCATTAATTTACACCATCATACGAGTATGTCTACACAATTTGGACAAGGTGAAAAAGTTTATTGAACATCACAAATGTTCCATATTGGTTCATATATTAATTTACTCAATGTAGTTTAAATTCTCTGTGTTGGGAAAACCTTCCTGGTATTCCAGGCAATATGTATCCAAGTGATATCCAGGTATCCATTACTGTAGAAAATATTCCCTTTTTTTTCAAAGTATCCAAGTTATAATATTGTAATGGTGATCCAATCCATAAAACAGCCAAGTTATTTCTAGGTACTCATGTGTTCATCTTCATTGTCAATCATTTATCAACACGTTATTATTGTGAACAAAAACATATCCAAGAACACAGTTGTCAAAAATTTATGTAACCATGACTTAACAGTCAACATTTTAATATGTCACTCATCTCATCTCAACCCGTAACCCGTCATGGGTCGTAGGGGTGCCATGGTGGAAGCATCAGCAGACAGGGTCCTCCACTGCTCTCTATCCTCAGCAATGCGTACAAGTGTGGAAAAACCGTGTCCTGCCCATTCTTTGATGTTATCAGCCCAGGATTTTCTTTGCCTTCCTCTTCTCCGTTTACCTTCGACTGTTCCCTGGAGGATCATTTTCGAAAGGGAGTCATGACGAGTTACATGCCCAAACCAGGCAAGCTTTCGACGTTTTACTACTGACAAAAGTGGTTCTTGGTGGCATGCATAGGTGTTTATCTTCTCTTTAACATAGACATTTGTTTTGTGCTCTTTATAGCAAATGCGCAAAATTCTTCTATAACAAATATGTCACTATTACTTGACAAAGAAAATTTATTTTGCTGATAATAACAATGCCGACACGAAATCTGTCTTCGAGGTCGAAGATTTGTCAGATTTATATGGTGTCTATGGCATCTGCTGTCAGAACAGTTATGTCCGTGTCAGACAGATGTGCAGTCTATGATTCTATCATCAAGATCTCTATAGTGTAGGTAGGGAGGGGATGGAAATGTCATTATATCAGGAATGAAAAATGTTCAGCTGGTCAACCTGTTATACACAGTCGCAGGAAGCAATATAGACCAATAGTAAGACCGTCAAATGCAATGTCCGATGGACTGTTTGAGTGAGTGTTCTATGAAAATGTTATTAGTCTTACTGGCTATCTGTTACATCATTTCGTAAAGACAGAGGTGTAGTAATAAAAACGGGGTCATAAATGCATATATTATCTATACATTTCTTCAGTATATCATCAACATTTGCTAACAGTAAGGTAATCATCAGGGGTCTTCTCCTCCTGGAATCTCAAAATTGTATTTCAACTTCAAAATATTTAGTCATTTAAAATGTCTGTCACTCAAAGACAGAATTATCCAGTTTATAATAGACTCATAATTGTTTATATACCATAAGCATGTACTAATATCAAAAAGAGAAAACCATCTCTTGTATAGGAACTATCTCTTTTCCTCAATCTCAATCTGGGTGCAAAAATATTCTTCAAGTATATCTGAGCCATCTCATCAGCATATATCTTCTTTATGTGTCTCCTTAACACATATGGCTCCAGTATAGATATCATATTCAGAGAGTATCTTCTTCGTAAACTCTTATCTTATGGAAATCTCCAAGATTTTCAATCATATTATCCCATCTTGTTACGTGACTACGTTAAGACAGCAATATTATTTAATGCACAATCTTATATTGGGGTATCAATGGCATGTGGTAAAACAATATCATGGGGTATCAATGGCATTTGGTAAAATAACATCAGGGGTATTACTGGCACAGTCATCATGAACAAACACCATGTGGTGTTTCATTTTTCTTTTTCTTCTATGTCAAATCCAAGTCAGCTGCTATCATAAACATGTGTGGGGGTGGTTCATGGATATTCATCATCTTGTAATCTATGACAACATTTCTATCAATTTGTTTTCTGTATATTTTCTCTCCTTTTCTCTTTTTTTCTTTTCTTTATTTTTCAATTTCATTTATTTCGCATACGTCAATGAACAAACTAAAATAACAATAAGGTTACCATAATAATTTCTCTAAAAAGAAATTATATCAGTAATTCTGACATCTGAGCTGTGGTAAATTCTAATCTGTGGGGCTACAAGAAATAGGCAACTCAGAAAATGAATAAGAACGGTAGTATCACCTGTTGTCTGCAAGTTGTAATGATAGTATATTGTGGTCTCGTAATGGATAGAAAGAACCAAAGATCTCCAGATTACAACAAAATTGTAATTCAAGTCAATTAAGTTAGTTGGGAGAGAAACATTTTTATAAGTTCAGAATATTTTCTCAAAGTAATAGAAGGGAAACAGTAAGATAAGGGGATGTGAGAGGTGGAGTGGAAAAAGAATTTTTGTAGTAGTGGATTCAAATGTTGGGTGTACAATCAATGGAGGGAACCAATAGGTTGACCTTTTTCTCATACACAATGTTTTCCTAAAAATTTTACAAAGCGGTAAATTCTACTATTTTGAAAGAAAAAAAAAATATACGTGGCCATTTCATACGCAGTATGAATTTTAGTGATGGTAACAAAAATTCTACAATATCCAAAAATGTGTGGTTTACATTCAAAAATATCTCTCTGTGGAGAAAGATGGCATGCAATGACAGTCATGGTAATAAATTTAAAAAAAAAACATGGTTCTTTCCACCTATCTCAATCAATGATGTTATGATAGTATCGCTGTAATTCTTCTTCTTCTTATTTGATCCTTAACCACCGACCGTCAAAGCAGTCAGTGGCCATTACGCCTGGTGGCGTCTTGTAGGGCAACAACAAATTGATTCCACTTTGCTCGGTCGACGGCCATCCTTCGTACAGTGCCCCAACTCTGGTTCATTCTTTGCATCTCAGCCTCCACAGTCCTCCGCCAAGTTGTTTTTGGTCGGCCTCTCTTTCGTTTTCCTTCAGGGGTCCATAGCATAGCTGTTCTGGTGATGGCATCGGGGTCTCTTCTGAGGACATGGCCAACCCAGCTCCAGCGTCTGCCAGCTATGATGGTGTGCATGTCCTCTTGCTTGCTCCGAGTAAGCAGATCTTGGTTGGTGATGGTATTCGGCCAAAAGATTTGGAGAATTTTTCTTAGGCATGTTGTGTGAAAAGAGGACAATTTCGACATTTTCTTCCCTGTAACTCTCCAGCTCTCCGCGCCATAGAGAAGCACAGAAAGCACACAGCTCTGATATCATTCTAATTAAACTAAAAAAGGCTGTTCTTGCTTTGTTCATTCTGTTGTTGATGTCTCTGCTTGCTCCGCCATCTGGTGTTACTATGCATCCTAGGTATGTGAAGGCATCTGTCTGTTCCAGTTGCTGATTCCTTACTGATATGGGCTCAGGGTTGCTCATATTGAGCGTCATGACCTCTGTCTTCTTTAGGTTGATGTTCAAGCCCACCTGCTGGCTATACTTATTAAGTCTATCCGTTTTTTCATGGATGTGTTGTTACTAGAGTATAGGAATGAATGGAATATAAATCATCCGTAGAAGGTTGTATCAATGATAATGGACAGAATGACAATGAGTTCATAATGCAAAGGTACAGCGTGAATCTGCAAAGATGCATGTGAAAAAAAATATATAGGTGATCTCTGGCATAGGAAGGAAAACCGGTAAGGGTGAAAGAGTGAAAGAGAAATTCTCAATGTGTGTATCATTAGTGTAAACACTTCCGTATGCAGGTATTCATATCTCTGGACTCTGGGGTTCTGAAATTTTCAAATGCAACATCGTGACTATCTCTAAATAATAATAGAGGCTATACAACCATTTAACTTCAATTTAAATGGAAATGCATGATATTGTCAACTATTCTAAATAAAATCTTATTCTGCAAATCAATTTGATAATACTCGTATTTTATACTCTGTGACACTGTCGCGGAGAGATTTGTGATTAATAAATTTCTATATCTTTTCTTTATTCTACCCGTGTCTTCTACTTTAATATCGCTCTTTTTATCCTTTATTTCGCATTCGTTTGAGTATGGAAAATATAACTCTCCCATTCATACCTTTGCCTTTCTTTTCTTTTTAGCAACGCATTTTTATTGCTGTAAAGCTAAGTCCGTGGCGAGATCGAAATCGTGTGAATTCGTTCTCGACAGGGATAAAAAGGCAGACAATCGTCTCACTTTTCTCTGACACGGCGCGCCTATGGTTAATTTTCTCAGTTATAGGTGTGAGATGAAATAAACGGATAGCTGGGGAACGACCATCAGGTAGCGGTAGGTGTGAAATGCGCATTGACAGTTTCATTGCCGTCGTCTGAGTAAATGTAAGTGTTAAGACGGGAACTATTCGGGTTTTCGAGAATTAGGAAATCATTTCTTTCATAAGATATAAACCCCAGTAGTTAGACTTTATTCATTGAGTACTCCTAAGTTGCAGTAGACGGATCGCTTCGTGCTAGTGAATACACTTGTATAGCGAAAGTTCTGAGTTTTTCGACAATTTTGCCGAATTCTAGAATACCTATATAGTGAATAATTCTAGTTCTTGGTGATAGCCTGTAGTTCTGTTTGGAGGTAATAATATATCTAGTAGTGTTGAGTGATTTAAGTGATAAACCGCCTATTTTATTTTCACTAGTTAGATTTCTGTGCAGAGAGATTAAATTATAAGTCTGTTATATTCTCTAGTTGACGTGTTACATTGGATAGCAGAATAAACTAAAATTTCTAGCTTAAACTCATGCAGCTGTAAATTAATTTAATTAAATTGCTAATAATCAGTCGAGAATATTTTAACTAACTTATAACTGCACTGAGTCTTCATTGAGTATTGACGAAATACGTAGGTATTTCTAATTCATGATAATTGATTTTTAAACGACTATAATTATTTCACGGGAGTTTTAAACGATAAGACAAGCTCTACGCTAGCAGTTTATAATGTAAGTTATGACCGAAGTGAATATTATGAATAAGTATTTTATATGTTGCGTTTTCTTTATACAGTGAAACTGTGTAAAGCCCAACTTTTACCACCGGTTTTTGGTACATTTGAGAAGAATCATAGAAGTAACATTTATCTTTAACCACTTGGGTTCACAAGTTAACACATGTCTGGCATTGTGTTTGCGTCCAGAAATAGACAGAGTACCCATCCCACAAACGTTAACACTAAATGCATATACTGGGCCTATCAAGCCAGATTATATTTCTTCCCAAACTCTTATGTACATTCAGCCCTGTGGCGAGAAAAATTACAAACCAGTAACATTCCGACGATTTTGACTAATTGTGGTGTGACCAATATTTGTCTATTGAGAGAAGTTACCAACCGGTCATTTTCGTAAATAAGGGAAACCTCGTGATTCTGACACTGTGAGCCCGCTTAAAACTAATTCTTACCTGAACTGAGTAAATTGACACTAACTTAAATCTGAAAAACAAATATCGCATGAAGAGGACGCTCCCCGGACCCATTGGATGAAACCAAAATCTGCAGAGCTGGCATCCGCTTCATCAAAAGAAAGACAGATTAAACGGTGTGTGTGTCCTAAAGTTTGCGCCAGACGGCAAATACCAGCAAGATTTTAGGTAAGAAAGTGAGACAGGGGCCCCTGCTGAATGAACAGAGTGAAAGCAGACTGAGTGATTCTTTTATGATATGATTTGTGCACCCACTTTGTAATTTCATTTATGCAAATTGTTGCTAATGCGGGTTTTCCTCTCTTAGGATAGATTAGGGTATAAATTCTGTTCTCAACCTTAGATGGAAATCTGAGACTATAGCGTATAAATCCGTGACTCTTTGGGGCTATCGCTTTTCTTCTAACAGGATCGTGGGCTAAACATCGAGGGAAAAGATTACACCTATGGGTCTATTATACTTGTAGTAATTCATTACCTTATATGTGTTTTATATGCTTGATATTAACATTTATGTGTTGTGGTAAATTTTTTTATGATAGATAAACATTTACAGAAACTTATCAAAGTGTGGCGGTCAGCTCGTTCCAAATAGATATAATCCATTGTTATAGTTTCACGTCTGTAAGTTTAAACGTTCGTTACTTGTGTGCGTGTGTCTGTGAGGGGTTGATATAGAGTACATCTATATAACTGAGAAATCTGTCTGACTAATACTTTCTGTTGTAGAGATAGGCTGAGCGAGAGATTTGTTTCTCGAGTCTCAGGGACAGATTCTTACGTATGTTTCCACCATCTCACTCGTGAAATCTTTTTCTACTATTGTATCTCACTGAACTATCACCTGTTCCTATTGCTATTCAGAAGGGACCAAATCTGAGTCTTAATTCACCTATCACAAATCTACGACAAATGTGGGCTCGTTTTCCGGGAATTGAACTCTAAATCCTGAGCAAGTACGACAAATGAGGTCTCGTCTAACGGGATTTTGAATTTAGAATAGGAAGACGACACGACAATATCAACTCGTCTGTAAGCTTCTGTATTCCGTAATAGAGTAAGAGTGTGATGTCTCGTGAGTTTTAGTATCTTAAAAATAACTATTCCCCTAGACTAACGATCTGTTTATGGGCTTGCTGACCACACAAATAATAATTTGTTTTTCCACAGCATTATTGAGTATTATACATTTTGATTTACAGGTCGATTTTGTCGGAAGATATGTTCATTACTGATTTGGTAATATTAAACCGCTGGTAATAGAGTTGTGATTGTCTAACGATCACTGGGTTTTTGAAGAAGTAGGTGTTTGAACTAAGTTAAGGAGCGCGTTCGGATTATTTCGTCCTGTTAATTGCCTCCCTTACCGTAACTGTCTTCAGGGGTGAACTTGATAGTGGATTTAAAAATTAAGAGATTTTTTTTTCTCCTAGTTTTTGGCAATAATTATTTTGTTTCTACTGTAGCAACTTATTTTTTTTAGTGAGTAATCTTTACTGCCATTTATTTGGCGTAGTCGTCGGCATTATGTGCTTTATTGCCGATTAATAGCAGCGATAGTTACATACTATATTAGAGGAGGAGGTATCCCAGTTAAAGAACATCATCTTTTTTATTTTTGTTAATTTTTCGTAACTTGTAAGGAACCAGTGTATCCTTTTTCTGACTTCTTTCTCGGTTACGTCTCAGTCACATATTTACAATGGCAGAGAGGGCGAAGCTTAGACAGAGCCTCAGAAACGAAGCAAGAGAGGAGGGTTTGGACGGAGAACAAGCGAAAGCGTTTGTCAGGGACGAACTTGGCAGATATGATGCGGAGCAGAAGGAAAAAGCAGCCGAAGCTAGAGATGGATGTGAAATGGAAATTCGCAGGGAGAGAGAAAAGAGGAGAGACAGCATGAGAAGGAGAGAGAGGAGAGACAGCATGAGTTGGCTCTTTAGCTCTAGAAGTCCAAAGACGTGGGGCTGCCTCTACCTCCAGCAATGGATAGTCTTCTCCTCATTCTTCTTTAACGGATCATTCTAACACTCAATCTCCTCATCTCAACGCTATGTCTTTCGCTCTAGAATCTTTCCCTTGTCCAAATGAGAAGATTGACACGTGGCTAGAAAAATTTGAGAAAATGGCAACTCTGTACAGTTTAGAGAAGTCGCGTTGGTGTATGAAGCTTTCCCAGGCTTTAAAAAGTTCTGCTTATGATGTTTACTCGAAACTAGAAAGCAGCCAACAAGACAACTATGACGTGTTGAAGAAAGCGTTACTGGAGCGCTTTGGAATGAATGCTCGCCAATTTTTGCAACTGTTTCGCAACAGCAGGAAGGAGAACTCTGAAACTTTTCAGCAGTTCTCCTCTCGTCTAAAGGGATATCTGACAAAGTGTCTGGAGATTTCACAGCTCGCCTCTACCTATGAAGGACTTGAGGAATTTGTTATAACAGAACAATTAAAGAACACTTTGTCTGCTGACACCCGAAGATGTTTAGCTGAGCAAGGTGCAGAAAAACTTGAAGACATTTTAGAAAAGTCTGAGCGATATCATAATGCGCTGGCTGAACTGCCGGCCACAAAACGTAAACCGACAGAAGAGCCTTTTCGAAAGAATAATCTAGACCAATCTTCTCATGCTTCTCACAAAGATAACCACAGAGAAACTGGACCCCAAAACCAGCCTCCTGAAAAGTCTAAGTTCTACAAAAACAAGTACCCCACCAACAACAAACAGTCTGATCAACCCAACCGCCCTACATGGCAGCGCAGCCAGAAAGGACAAGGTGACAAAAGGAAAACCCCTGAGCATGGGACAAATGATCAGAGCGAGCACAGTGAGCCTAAACGCATCGGATGCTTATTAACAGTCTCGCAAGGTGGAATTAACGTCAGTGATTCTCAACCTGAGGGAGAGAGACCCTCAACGCGAGGTACTGTTATTTTGAACGGTTCTCAAACTTTTTGTTTATTTGACACGGGGCTTTCTTATGATTGCATTGTTGCCAGACACCTGGTTAAACCCGGTCAAGAGACAGAAGAGACCGTCGAACTTTGTGGAGTCTCTAAGAGTGATGCACCTACAGCGCTTCCCATCGCATTGGTGGAGATACACTCTGACTTTGTCAGAGGTGTGATCAAAGCGGCTGTTATGGAGGACCCGATCTACCCAGTCATACTTGGCGGTAGATATGTGTTTATTGGGAGACCGGAAGAGCCGATTGTGGCAGCAGTAATTACACGAGGGCAAACCAAGAAGGAACCGGAGCCTCCGCAAAATTTGTTACCTATGGAACTTAAAGAAGCGCAACAAAAGGACCCTACTTTGGCACCCTGCTTTAGGAAACTGCCCATGGCTAAGGACCCTAGACAACACGGGGACATCTTTTCTAAGGATGGCGTACTTTATCGGAGAACGGGCAAGCCTGAACATGGTTACAATCAGCTCCTAGTACCGAAACAGTACAGAAGCCAAATCTTAGAAATGGGGCACTCTCTTCCCTTTAGCGGACATATGGGACAGAACGCCACAAACCAACGGATAACTACTCATTATTGGTGGCCAGGAGTAAATACTGATATTATCAGGTATGTGAAATCCTGTGCCCAGTGCCAACGTGTGCCACCCAAGCAACGCACACCCCCAATTCACATGGGTGAAATGCCAATAATGGGAACACCATTTGAACGGGTGGTGATCGACATTTTAGGACCCTTAGAAAGGACTAAAAGAAGGAACAGGTACAACCTGACCTTAGTTGACATATGCACTTTATGGGCAGAAGCTATACCGCTAACATGCGCGGATGCCAAGCAATTCGCAGAAGCCTTCGTGCAGATTTTCACTCGGTTTGGATTCCCTCAACAAGTGTTGACGGATAACTGATCCCCATACCGAAACCTGTTTATGGATGAGATCGTGAAGATCTTGAGGACCCAACACATCTACACAAAACCTTATACTCTGGCCGGAAGTGGTTTAGTAGAACGTGTCAACGGAAACCTCAACATGATGTTAAGTAAACTGGCACAAGTGAAACCTGAAGAGTGGGATCTTTGTATTCCTGCAGCTTTATTTAGCTACAGAGAAGCTCCACATACTTCCAAAGGATTTCCGCCAGCTACGCTTTTATTCGGCAGACCTATCAAGGGGCCGCTTGAATCATTACTTCAGTCGCTGACAGACCAGAAGGTTGATGAGACAGTAGTCTCAGCCAGTAGATATGTGTCTGATTTAAAGGACAGGTTGAAACTAGGATGAGACCTAGCAACGACCAACCTTTATCGAGCACGCGCAAAGCACGCTAACCGATACAGGAAAGACGCGAAAGAAAGAGAACTGGAAGCAGGAGAGAAAGTTTTGGTGCTACTCCCAACCGGGAACAACAAACTACGTATCGGATGGCAAGGGCCGTTTACCGTCCTGAAAAAGATTTCGAAGGCTAACTACCAGATCTCTATTAAAGGAAAGGAGAAGGTTTTCCATCTAAATCTGTTAAAGAAATTCTTGGAAAGACCGGTGCCGACCTCCGAACATCTCCTGATGATCGCCAAAACTGACGAAGATGACGATAGTGGCAGGGAAATTCCACTGCAATCACACGGAATCTTTCAAAAATGTCAAAAGCGGCGACGCTCTTTCAAGCGCACACGGCAGACATTCCAAAGAAGGAAGAATGTTGGAGCAGACATGAGGAGGAGTTGGATAGAGACGGAGGGGGAGATGAGAGGAAAGAAAACAGACACCCTGAAGCTACGGACATAGGAAATTTATTTCCATAACGTAGACATGGAGTGGTTCCATATCTTAAAGGGGGGACGTCTGTCGCGGAGAGATTTATGATTAATAAATTTCTATATCTTTACTTTATTCTACCCGTGTCTTCTACTTTAATATCGCTCTTTTTATCCTTTATTTTGCATTCGTTTGAGTGTGGAAAATATAACTTTCCCATTCATACCTTTGCCTTTTCTTTTCTTTTTAGCAACGCATTTTTATTGCTGTAAAGCTAAGTCCGTGGCGAGATCGAAATCGTGTGAATTCGTTCTCGACAGGGATAAAAAGGCAGACAATCGTCTCACTTTTCTCTGACACGGCGCGCCTATGGTTAATTTTCTCGGTTATAGGTGTGAGATGAAACGCACGGATCGCTGGGGAACAACCATCAGGTAGCGGTAGGTGTGAAATGCGCATTGGCAGTTTCATTGCCGTCGTCTGAGTAAATGTAAGTGTTAAGACGGGAACTATTCGGGTTTTCGAGAATTAGGAAATCATTTCTTTTCATAAGATATAAACCCCAGTAGTTAGACTTTATTCATTGAGTACTCCTAAGTTGCAGTAGACGGATCGCTTCGTGCTAGTGAATACACTTGTATAGAGAAAGTTCTGAGTTTTTCGACAATTGTGTCGAATTCTAGAATACCTATATAGTTAATAATAATAGCTCTTGGTGATAGCCTGTAGTTCTGTTTGGAGGTAATAATATATCTAGTAGTGTTGAGTGATTTAAATGATAAATCGCCTATTTTATTTTCACTAGTTAGATTTCTGTGCAGAGAGATTAAATTATAAGTCTGTTATATTCTCTAGTTGACGTGTTACATTGGATAGCAGAATGAACTAAAATTTCTAGCTTAAACTCATGCAGCTGTAAATTAATTTAATTAAATTGCTAATAATCAGTCGAGAATATTTTAACTAACTTATAACTGCATTGAGCCTTCATTGAGTATTGACGAAATACGTAGGTATTTCTAATTCATGATAATTGATTTTTAAACGACTATAATTATTTCACGGGAGTTTTAAACGATAAGACAAGCTCCTCTACGCTTGCAGATTATAATGTAAGTTATGACCGAAGTGAATATTATGAATAAGTATTTTATATGTTGCTTTTTCTTTATACAGTGAAACTGGGTAAAGCCCAACTTTTACCAGCGGTTTTGGTACATTTGAGAAGAATCATAGAAGTAACATTTTATCTTTAACCACGTGGGTTTACAAGTTAACACCTGTCTGGCATTGTGTTTGCATCCAGAAATAGACAGAGTACCCATCCCACAAACGTTAAGACTAAATGTATATACTGGGCCTATCGAGCCAGATTATATTTCTTTCCAAACTCTCATGTATATTCAGCCCTGTGGCGAGAAAAATTACAAACCAGTAACATTCCGACGATTTTGACTAATTGTGGTGTGACCAATAATTATCTATTGAGAGAAGTTACCAACCGGTCATTTTCCTAAACAAGGGAAGCCTCGTGATTCTGACACTGTGAGCCCGCTTAAAACTAATTGTTACCTGAACTGAGTAAATTGACACTAACTTAAATCTGAAAAACAAATACCGCATGAAGAGGACGCTCCCCGGACCCATTGGATGAAACCAAAATCTGCAGAGCTGGCATCCGCTTCATCAAAAGAAAGACAGATTAAACGGTGTGTGTGTCCTAAAGTTTGCGCCAGACGGCGAACACCAGCAAGATTTTAGGTAAGAAAGTGAGACAGGGACCCCTGCTGAAAGAACAGAGTGAAAGCAGACTGAGTGATTCTTTTATGATATGATTTGTGCACCCACTTTGTAATTTCATTTATGCAAATTGTTGCTAATGCGGGTTTTCCTCTATTAGGATAGATTAGGGTATAAATTCTATTCTTAACCTTAGAGGGAAATCTGAGACTATAGCGAATAAATCCGTGACTTTTTGGGGCTATCGCTTTTCTTCTAACAGGATCGTGGGCTAAACATCGAGGGAAAAGATTACACCTATGGGTCTATTATACTTGTAGTAATTCATTACCTTATATGTGTTTTATATGCTTGATATTAACATTTATGTTTTGTGGTAAATTTTCTTATGATAGATAAACATTTACAGAAACTTATCAAAGTGTGGCGGTCAGCTCGTTCCAAATAGATATAAACCATTGTTATAGTTTCACGTCTGTAAGTCTAAACGTTCGTCACTTGTGTGCGTGTGTATGTGAGGGGTTGATATAGAGTACATCTATATATTTGAGAAATCTGTCTGACAAATACTTTCTGTTGTAGAGATAGGCTGAGCGAGAGATTTGTTTCTCGAGTCTCAGTGACAGATTCTTACGTATTTTTCCACCATCTCACTCGTGAAATCTATTTCTACTATTGTATCTCACTGAACTATCACCTGTTCCTATTGCTATTCAGAAGGGACCAAATCTGAGTCTTAATTCACCTATCACAAATCTACGACAGACACAAGTCATGGGAAATATATTCTTGTGATCTGCCGTAGCTGTGGAGTCAAAACATGGCGAATAAAAGTGAATACATGATTATAACAAGTGCTAGTTCTAAACATTTTCCAAAACAAATATTACAACTTCCGTTTCCTCTGGGGGTGATCTGATCATCAGCGGTTACATGTCCGGGGAGGAGATTTCTTCTAGGTGTGGCTGTGACATCTCAGGCTAGTACTGGGTCATCAGGGGAACTGTCAACTCACAATCTGAAAAGACATTACGTCCGGGGAACGTTTTCGTCAAAAAAAAAAAGAAAAACTGTAACTGCCCGACGGCCACAGAGACTTTCCATCAAAGGAAAAGAAAAAATCAAAAGTGTGACCTTGCTGATCACACTGTGGCGTACGTTGGTCGGCCAAAAATAATAATAATCGTTGGTAAAAAGAAAAATAACCACATTCGCGTTGACATTGCTTGGATTGGCAAGCAGACAGGACAGTACGAGGTGCCTATAAAAAAAGTTGTAAATGCGTTAGCAAATTCCTTCGCCATTTCTAGCCTTGCAATTTCTCTGCTGGTTAGGCGAGCATCGTACTGTGTCGTGGGGACAGTGTGTGACGTAGCGTTGACTGTTTGTTGGGGAGCTGAAGAAATCTTTGATGATTGCAATGTAGCTGCGGGCGTGTCTGGCGGTTCTTTTGTTTTGTAAACGTGTCTACGTTTCGTCCGTATCTTTCTTATATGTGCCTGTGATAGTTTGATGAATTTCACCTGTGGAAGGGGTTCATCTGACGAAACTGAGCACAGTCTTTTGACAGCAGTGTTTATCTCTGGGGGTGAAAAATTTGAAATCGATTCGTCTTCTGTGCTGTCATGAGTAAGAGTGTCCATATCAGATTCTGTGTGTTCGTTAGAAGAGGTGTAACTTGTGGATTTATAGCGAAATGTAGCTTTCTTAAAGGGCCTGGTGGATGTCGTCTGGGGTGCACGGAGGTGGTGGTCATCATTCCGAGGTTGTATTTTGTGTGCTGCCATGGAGGGTTTCTTTGGTACGATCATCTTGCCTTCATCCCGTAAAATTGTGCCTCATCCCGATTAAACGTGCCTTCATCCCGATTAAAAGTGCCTTCATCCCGATTAAACGTGCCTTCATTCCGATTAAAAATGCCTTCATCCCGATTAAAAGTGCCTTCATCCCGATTTATTTCGTTGCTCAACAATCTGCGAACTTCGTCTCGTTGTGAAGACAAAGCAGTGGTAAAGCTATTCTCCAGTGATTCACATACTTTTCGTGTCATGAGGGTGTTGAGATCACCGATTCTGAAAAGAACATTTATTTCTTTCTCTAACTCCGCTGTTGCAGGTTGAGTGACTGGGATATTCTTCAAGGATGTCTGCTTGGCTGACTGTCTCACTGCCGTACAATTTTGTCGAGACAGCGTATGTGTGTTCAGTGGATCACAAACCTGACCTGATCCGTCAGCGTCTGTCTGTGTTGCGACACAGGTCGTTTTAGGTTCATTCACTTGTCTGTGCATGTTTCGGGGTAGCCTATTAGAAATGGGGTTAAATACCGTCTTATTTGTCCCATTTTTATAACACCAACCTGCTGATGTCTGGGAATCTGTTTTCGCCATGGCTGTATTCGTTTGACAAATGCCCGGAAACCGTCTTCCGTTGTGATGATGCATGTGTTGTTGTTAGATGTTTTGAGATTTTGTACCTCCCAGATCTTCCGATGATTTACATTGTTGATCAAATTTCGGACTGCAATGCGGCAATCCCTTTTGTTTAGACTGATCCAGTGGTTGCTTTTGCCTTTATTGAATTTATACAGAGTATTGTCTCTGTTCCCTTAGGGTATCTCCTCTCATTATTAGTGTAACTTTTCGCGTCCGCGTATGTTACTGTGGGTTCTATGGCATAATAAGTGTGATCATATCCGCCTGGACGGAAAAATTTCATATATTCCGCAGAGGGACGTATCCTCAAGGTCCGTTGTTGGGGATAAACTCCCGGCAAAAAATGTTTGTTCCACTTGTCAGAACTGTGAGGGTAGACAGGGCGTATTTTGGGTACAACTGTGAGGAGGGGAATGAATGGGTATGACTCTGACAATATTTCTACCGCATCTGCCGTTGCTCCATGTTCAGTGATTACTTGAGTCAGTGGTTAGAGTGATCCTTTGCTCTCTGTACAATGTTCCACATTCAGTTGCTGTAGGTTCATTGTTAGCTTGTCCATTTCATTTATTTATTCCGTTAGTGGCTCACAGTGATCTTTATGCTCTCGTAGAATGACTGGTCACGGGCAATGTAGCCGTCCCAGTGCGGGGTTAACTTCCAAGACTAGTCCAAAGGCACCATTTATACTTATGTGTGACAGTCAATTTGAATTATGTGAGAGTTTGATGTTTACTGGCTGCAAGCTCGCCAGAGATTGTAATTCTCTCCTCTATTTTGGGAGTGCAGGTTCAAATCATAAGTTCTTCATTTTTGTTGCTGTTATTTGAGAGCTTTCTTTAGTGGTTAAATATTAAAAGGGCAAACAGTGCAATGTGTCCAAAGTTCCAACAAGCTTATAAAATCCTCAAGAGTGGTATGATTTTGTAAACTTTATTTACATGAATCAACTGTATTAAATAATACATCCTCAAACAAAATATTGTCAGCAATATTTACAGGTTAAGGCAAAGTTCCAATGTTGTTCATTTGTTTACCCCTTAGTATTTTCATCATGATTTCTGTTTTCATACAAGCGAAAGTTTATCCACCTTATTTCGTTATTTTCATGGTCCTCAAATGATTTTCTAGATTATTCCATTTTATCTGATTACTTGGGGTAAGCTCAAGTTTTCTTTCCATATTCACAATTTTATTTCTCCGTGAGTAAGTTATATGCAAAAATTTGCTGAAAAACTACATGAAATCTGCGAGGCGAACAAAAGGACTCTACTTACTTTAGTAAAGAATGAACTCACACATTCCTACATGAATCTTCATCATGCCATAGAATAAAACCTGCTATACAACTGTAGAGGTTAATCATGGAAAAATCAGATGGCTTCCTCACGATTAGTCTATCTTCGTGGCCATATTCTTGAGGAGACTATCACGAAACACGTCTGTTTTACTTCAGACCATTATTCTAACTGACTGTCTCTGGAGAATTCTTTGCCGGCAACGTGTTTTAGCTAGGCTCAATTCAGCAAATCTCATTGGGTAAAAACATCACGTGACCCCGCCAAGCATAACCTGCATTTTAATACTTTACTATGGCAACTGATGGTAATTGGCCTGCATTTCTTTAATAACACTATACCGTATCATTTCTTCCTCTAATGCCTTTTATTTTAGTTAAGATGTATTGTCTGTTTCATCCAAAGTGGTGGTATCATTTTGTTATAATTGGGCTTTAGTTACAAATCTATTTTCTGTTTCAAACAAAATGGTAGTTTACTTTATGTTACACTTAGGCCCTAGCATGAATGAATGCTGGTGGTAGTGGTGGTCATACAGACACAGATACGGCTTAGCTTACTGAGATTATTACGCGTGACGGATGAGTGACCGAATAGAATTCGCATTATATTTTTCATTGCGTGAAATTATATAAGTGACTAGAGTTAACGGTATGTGACAAACCAATAGAAGGCGACAAATAGCTAGTAGTGATTTTGTTAAAGTGCAGGTATGGATAAAGTAAATAATAAGTGACTTTGAGCGCTGTTCATTTTCTCGCGGGCAATAACGGGGGAGGGCGCATACCCTTTTTCCCGACATGCCATAGCGGAAAACTTACGGGTGGATAGGAAAGTAGCAGTTTTTCATAAATGTTCTTTTCTTCCTAATATAGCTGTTAAGTCCTTTTTGCGTGTGATATTTAAGTGTGTGAGATCTCACATGCCCGTCTAATTTTGTTAGACACACATGTGAGCGCATCTAAGAAAAGTTGTATATGATTAGTTATTTACGCGCCGTCAGACACAATAGTTGACCAAAATAGCGCAGCACGGTGCGATTGGTCGTTTGTTGCCAAAACAGCGATTACGTTATTAAGAGAGATCCCTAAAGTCTGCGACTTGAGACAGACGTCTTTTTGACGGAGATGATTGTGAGCCTTGCCCCAAGTAGTGGGAAGACTCCATGAAGAGATATTAATACACCTCCTTGTATGGAGCGTTTGCGCTAGCCAACCCATGGCTCGATTGCATATCGTATTTGATGCTATTTTATTCGTGACAAGATTTGGCTGAACTTCGGCACGCATTGTCATGGCGTGTCGCTAGTGGGTTCCAGATTCTTGCCGACTGTTATCGGGATCATCCTGCAATATATTTACAGGCTTCATTCAATAAAACCCTTTCATATTATTCAAAGCTCCGTCATGGAAACCAGAATGTTAGAACTGATCACCGCAGAGCTCATCGCCGTCCTTGAGATGTCGGCGGTTAGAGAGTCGGTCAAGTTCATGATTGATGATTTATATTAATGCAAAGTACATTGATGCCATGATGTTATAACTTGTACTATTGATGTGATGTACCTACTAAGCAATGACCATGATCGTCTATATTTCGTCGCCAAATAAACGTATTTCTGTGATGTCCAACCATGACTCCAGTAACTTGATTACGCATTGGTCAACTTGTTTATTGACATTGGCGCATCCTTTCGGCCCACACTTCATTAACATTCGCGCTGCTGAGTTGGTCAGTCATCTATAGAAATATCTCAATATTCCTGGCATCACGCGTGCCAGCATTGTTAGACCAATATCAAGCTAACCCCATACTTCTTCTTCTTCTTCTTTGATCCATAACCGCCAACCGTCAAAGCAGTCAGCGGCCATCACGCCTGGTGGCGTCTTGTAGGGCAGCAACAAATTGATTCCACTTTGCTCGGTCGGCGGCCATCCTTCGTACAGTGCCCCAACTGTGGTTCATTCTTTGCATCTCAGCTTCCACAGTTCTCCGCCAAGTTGTTTTTGGTCGGCCTCTCTTTCGCTTTCCCTCGGGGGTCCATAGCATAGCTGTTCTTGCGATGGTATCAGGGTCCCTTCTGAGGACATGGCCAACCCAACTCCAGCGTCTGCCAGCTATGATGGTGTGCATGTCCTCCTGGTTACTCCGAATAAGTAGTTCTTGGTTGCTGATGGTGTTTGGCCAAAAGATTCGGAGAATTTTCCTTAGGCAGATTGTGTGGAAGGAGGACAGTTTCGACATTTCCTTCTCTGTTACTCTCCAACATTCCGCACCATAGAGAAGCACAGAAAGTACGCAGCTCTCATACAGTCTTAATTTGGTGTTTGTGCTGTACTGGGAAGACTTCCAAATGTTGTTGAGAATAGCAAAGGCTGTTCTCGCTTTATTCATTCTGTTGTTAATGTCCTTGCTTGTTCCGCCGTCAGGTGTTACTATGCTTCCTAGGTAAGTAAATGTGTCTGTCTGTTCTAACTTCTGGTTCCTTACTGTTATTGGCTCAGGATTGCCCACATTTAGTGTCATGACCTCCGTCTTCTTCAGATTGATGTTCAGGCCAACCTGCTGGCCATACTTATTCAGTCTATCAGTTTTGTCTTGAATGTGTTGGTGTGAATGCGCGAGCAGTGCAATGTCATCTGCATATTCCAAATCTTCCAGTGTAGAAAACATTGTCCATCTAATTCCTCTTGGACTGCCCTCTGTTGTCTGGCGCATCACCCAATCTATGACTGTCAAAAATAATGTTGTTGATAAGGGGCATCCCTGTCGTACTCCTGTTTTCACTTCGAAAGTTACATTACTCGATCCAACACTGCACGTAAAGTTAGAATAGAGGCTTTTTATAATGGAAACAATGCGGCTGGGAATTCCATAAGCCCTCAGAATTTTCCATAGGCTGTCCCTGTGTATGCTGTCGAAAGCCTTTTCAAAATCAACAAAGTTAATGTACAGCTGTCTCTGCCATTCTGAGCACTGCTCTATAATGTTCCTGAGGGCAAATATATGATCTGCACATCTTCTGTTGTGTCTGAAGCCCGCTTGTTCTTTCCTCAGTTTATGGTCAACTGCTTTTGAAATTCTCTGGATGATTATCCTGCCTAGTATTTTGCTGGGAACTGAGAGGAGGGTAATTCCTCTCCATTTGTTGCAGTCTGCAAGGTCGCCCTTCTTGGGCAATTTGACAATTGTTCCTTTACTCCACTCTATTGGTGTTGTCTCAGTTTCCCAGACTTGTGCAAATAGTGGTTCTAATAGTTCTGCTGCTAGTTCAGGGTCTGTCTTGAATAGCTCAGCATTCAGATTGTCGTGACCAGGCGCTTTTCCATTTTTTAGCCCTTTGATAGCTGTGATAATTTCTTCTTTTCGTGGAATGTCTGTATTTACGTCTAAGTCACTTTCAGCCTCAGGAACATTCAGCTGAGTCTCTGGTGGTTCCTTATTCAGTGTTTCTCTGAAGTGCTCTGCCCACCTTGTTTCCTGCCCCTGTGCTGTGGTGATGAGATTTCCTTGCTTGTCTCTTACTAACGTTATGTTGTTTGCACCTCGTTTTCCACTGATAGCTTTAGTTATTTTATAAAATGTGCTTTGTTCATTTCTCAGTGCTGCCTCTTCTGCCTGTCTTGCAAGGTCATCCAGAAATGTCCTTTTGTTAGCACGGGTTTGACGTTTTACTTCCTTGTCCAGCTGACTGTACTGTTCACTATATATTGCCTTTAACCTGGGAGACTTAGCTTCTGTTTTCTTCCTTTTCATTTCCTTTCTCTTCGCTATGGTGTTTAGCGTTTCTGGTGTTATCCAGTCTTGGCTCTTTCTTTCCTGGAATCCCAAGCATGACTTGCTGCTTTCTTTATATATTGTTGAGATGGTGTTGAATTTCTGGTCCACATCGTCGGTCTCTGTTCTTTCCTGGCTTTTGGTAATCAGATATCGTCTCTTTACGTCGACCACAAACGCTTTTCTGGTGAGGGGGTCCTTAAGTTTCGTGATGTTGTATCTTTTCTGTTTGACTGCAACTGGTCCAGCAGCTCTGAGTTTCACCTTCAGTCTTGCTACTACTAGGTGATGATCACTTCCCACATCTGCGCCTCTTCTTACTTTCACGTCTTGTAGTGCATGTCCCCATCTGCCATTGATCATTATGTGATCTATCTGGTTTTTTGTCTCGTCCGTTTGGTGATTCCCATGTTAACTTGTGCACTTCTTTGTGTTGAAAAAGTGTTCCTCCGATGACCAGGTTGTTAATACTGCAGAAGCTTATTAATTTGTCCCCATTCTCATGTACTGTTCCACTGCCGCATTTCCCCATTACTCTTTCGTTATAATTATTGTGTGTTCCAACTTTCGCATTTAGGTCTCCCATTACTATAATAAGATCGTACCTGGGTACAGTTTCCATTTCCTTTTGTACCTGTTGATAGAACTCGTCCTTGATCTCTTCATCGCTGTCATTTGTTGGTGCATAACATTGTATAATTGTGGTGTTGGTGAATCTCCCTCTCAGTCTTGCTCTTATTAGTCTGTTGTTAATGGGTTTCCATTCCAGTAGAGACCTTTCCATTCCTTTCTTAAGGATAATGGCTACACCTTCGTTGTGCTGACCGTCCTCTCTACCAGAATAAAGTACTGTTTCCCCTGTAGCTGTTTTTATTCTCCCCATCCCTGTCCATCTGCTCTCGCTTATTCCCAGGATATGTAGTTTGTAATTCCTCATCTCTGCTGTAATCTGTCTCAGCTTTCCTGCCTCGTTCATAGTTCTGACATTCCAAAAACCAATTCTGGTTTCGTGTTTTGCGGTCTGGGCATCCGTTTTCATGCCAGTGGCTTCCTTTCGGCTTTCACCACTGTCAGTCATACGAGCCTGAGACTCCGGATGTCCGTCCCGCATCAAAGTATTTCCATTTATTGCTGTTTCCGTAACGTGTGTGATTTTTTACACAGACAGGGGTGTCGGCCCTGTGCTAAAACCCCCAACCTGGAGGACCAGGGTACCAGCTTTTGTCTGACCCCTACCCACGCAGACCAGTCCAGCATGGTTGAACCTACCAGGAGTAAAACTCCCACTGGCATAGCTCTGGGGATTGTCAGGGTACACAAGCTGCCATACCGCTACAAGGTATAGGTACCATTGATGGCAGTTAACCCCATACCGTACAACTCAAATCAAAGACCCAACAGTTGGTGTGCCAGTCAAAGGGGAAAAGAATTTTTTTTATCAAGAACTCCTGTAACAAAGTACCTTACCATGAGCGGTGTTCAATATGAACTGCAACGTACGGCATCGTATCAAGTTTTTCTCAATACAACGTCAAGAACTGAATTTTCTTTGTGAGGTCTACAAACGGTCATCCAGTCTGACCTTCAAGTGATCCAGACGTGCGTACTCTGTCAGAGTCAACTTTGGTCTTCAACGCGTCCTGTATTTAAGCTCATATATGCAACACCCGAGAACCATCATCGCTAGCTTTGCGAGGGCCGGGATATTTTTTCTTCTTAACAAGATTAGTGGTCTTTGATTGTTTCAAACAATGTTTGTACTCTGTACCACTGTTGTATGTATTTGATGAACATTTTTCTTTAATATGTCCACTATACACTTTAGTGTTTTATGTTCCATGTTCTATGTGGGCTGGTTGGGTAGGCGTCTTGCGAAGGGAACATCCCAGATTCAACCCCGGGCCTTCGTGAGTGTTCTATAGGGACATTTTTCCAGACCTCTCACAGTGGAATGTTCCAGCAAATGTTTGCTGAAGGACTTTTTAGTCCACTGCGTTTGGTTGTCTGTGACAACTAATTGTTTAACCGTGACGTTACGTTATTATTGTAATATTTTTTCTTTCTTCTCAGTACCTTATTTTCATGATGGGTTTTGTTCGTGCTTGTTGATATCACTAAGTTGTATACACACTTTATGTTTATACCCTGTGTTGTTGATTGTCTTTTGATTTTCATCGCAGTGCCATTGCATTCTTTGCAATATTTGTTCTTTATTTCTACATTCTTACTTAGTGGATTCTGCGAATGTTTTCATTTGTTCCTTAATATCTTGTCTTTGCCACTATTGTTTGCATTGTCTACATCTTGTAGTTTGTACTTATATGACTTAATAGGTATTCTCTTTTTAATGGATGAATAATTTATATCTAGGTAACAATGTAATATAATTTTTGACATTAATAATAATTAGAAATTTATTATACAGGTTCTATGGACAGGAACTTGTATCACGTTAAGTGGTTGATAAATTTTAAACCATTTGAGAAAATTATTTCATTAAGGAAGTAAAATTACTCATAAAAGTAGTCAAAATGGCGACTTTAGATTACTTTATTAAACAAGGTAAATCACTGGGTATGACCACTGAAGAGTTAAAACAATTCGCATTTGTCGAGTATGAAAAGGCTCAGAAACTAGAAGCACAAAAACTTCAGATGGAGGAAAGGAAATTTCATATGGAGGCTGAAGAAAGGAGACTTGAAATGTCCGCTGAAGAAAAAAATTTCAAATGGAGGAAAGACATTTTCAGATGGAGGCTACTGAACATGAAAACAGAAGATTACACGAGCAAAAATTGATGTCTTTAGAACTTGAAAAACTCAAGTTAATGAACAAAAATAATTCTCAAAATGCTCATGATAATCAGGCTTCCTCACACAAGGACAATTCGAAGTATTTCAAGATCAGATTGCCTCACGTCAAACCACCTGCCGACGATATACTATTTTATTTAAATAGATTTCAAACAGTATGTATAGCGCATAAGATTGATAGATCGGAATATTGCGCATATTTGTTGGAACTGCTTACAGGTGAAGCAATGATAACAGTTAATATGTTGAACGAAACTGACAAAAACAACTATGATGCTGTCAGAGCTGTTCTACTTAGGAAATATCAACTTGATGAGGACGGATATTGCCACCGTTTCAAATCGTTATTACCAGAAACCGGAAAGGACTTCACTGATTTCATATCAAACATACGCCTCACATTTGATAGGTGGATTGAACTCTCTAAAATTGAACATTCTTATGAAGCAATTGTCGACCTAATGCTTCTCGATAAAGTCATGTCTTCGGTCAATGCGTCATTCCTTTCTTTTTTACATGAACGGAAACCTGAAAATTTAAATGACATGGAGCAAATCTGTCGACAATTTTGTACAGCACATCCCAATATGGTAGTTAGCCATTCTCAGATCAAAGAAGGATTACCTGTTGCTTCTGCTATGCAACACGAAAATCATTTTCGCAATCGATCTCTTAGTCGCGATAGGAACTTTAGAAAGGGAGACTATAAGAATTTTAATTCTTTCAAAGGGAAAACATTTCGTGGTGGTTCTCCAGCGCAACAAAACTGGAGGCAATCTAATATGCCATCAGATTTTGATAGAAATAATTCAGGGAATTTTAGAAGAAGTAATTCCAATAGTGATTGGCAATCACGATCTAATTTTCCTAATGGCCAACAAAATTCTTCAAACAGATATTTTGGTGAAAGGCAAAATAATTTCCACGGTAATTCACAATAGAGTTCAAATCAGACTAATAATCCCCATAACCAATAACTATAACTATTTTAGGAATAATAATCAAAATCGATCTAGAAGTAGAGATAGATCTTCAGGCGATAGATCGCATCGCCATGCTAATTCAGCTCAGCATGATGATCAAACAAATTTTGATCAGGGTGCCATTGTTGATGTTCATAATGCATCCTTATGTTCTCTCGATTTCAAGCAGGCTTCTCGTTGTCCGGAGTGCACAACATTATTTCAGCCTAAGGCGATTACTACTTTGAGTTGCTGCCATATCTTGCCAAGCCTTCCTGCCATGTCAGCCATGTCTGCGTCTACACATGATGGAACAGGATCTCTAGCTTTGCACAAGGGACTTGTGAACAATATACCCGTGTCAGTTCTTTTTGATACAGGTTGTTCAACAATAGGTATTTTGCAATCCTTTGTTCACCCGTCGTGTGCGACAGGTAAAACAGTCAAATATATCTTATTCGGTGGCACAGTTGAAACATTTCCAACTGCCATCGTACACATTGATACACCATTTTTTACAGGTAATATTCACGTTTGTATGCTTCCATCACCAATTGCTGATCTTATATTGGGACGCATCCATGGTGTTAAAGAGTGTACCCCAAACCAGATTGCTATTTGGGAAAAGCAAAACATACATGCTGCTTATGCAGTTACCACCAGAGCACAAGCTCGGGATCTTTTACAGGTTCCGCCTGCCATGACTCCTGACTTAAATGATAATAATGATGCTAACTCTATTATGTCACGTTAGTCTTTTATTGAGCTCCAACGAAATGATCCATCATTGCGGACATTTTTTTTGTTGGCTAAAAATAATGACACTAATCTTGAGACGAACCTTAAACATTGGTGTTTACTTAAAAATGCAGTACTAGTTAGGATGGTACGTGATTCTACTTCATCCATACGATCTCAAATTTTAGTAGCTACAGACATGAGAGTACGTATCTTACGACATGCTCACGACTCTCAGTGTGCTGGTCACATGGGCTTCTCGCGCACTAAATCTACGGTGCTTTCTTCTTTTTTTTGGCCAGGCCTTCATAGGGATGAGACCATCTATTGTCGCTCTTGTACAACATGTCAAGAAGTTAAGGTACGTGGTCCGTATCATTCAACGCCTATTCAAGCTGCTGACATTCCTATTCGTCCTTTTGAGAACATTTCAATCGATATTATCGGTCCTTTACCAGTCAGTTCTGCCAAAGGACACAAATACATTCTTACCTGTATTGAAATGTGTGCTAGGTGGCCAGAGGCTATACCTCTTAAGAACATTTCATCTGCTGATGATGCAGATGCACTATGGCAAATTTTTTCTCTTTTAGCTTTTCCAAAACAAAATTTGTCTGATCATGGTGCACAATTTGTGTCCGACTCTATATCTCAAGTAATTTCCATGCTACACATTGACATGTCTCTTAGAAGTATCTTCCACCCTATGTCAAATGGGTTAGTTGAGCGTCAAAATAGGACACTTAAGCAACTACTTGGTAAGATAACTGATGATTATCCTCAAGAATGGGACATGGTCTTACCCGCTGCACTGTTCGCTTATCGCGAGGTGAAAAATGAACATACTGGATTTTCTCCTTTCGAGCTTGTTTTTTTTTTTGGTGCACAACCTCGTGATCCCATGTCGTTACTTCACGACCTCCTCATTGCCGATGACATTACTGATGACACCATATTATCTTATGAATATGTCGTCACTTTACGACAGAAAATTATTGACGCATGTAGGTTGGCTACCTCATCGTCTGAGTCCGCCAAAGAGAAAGCAAGACTCTGCATGAATAGATATTACACATAAGGAAGGGAAACTCCGAGGCCTGTAAACAGTAAATTAATATGAAACAAATATAAAGGTATGTTATCAGGCACTCGTATGAAAAAAGAAGTAGAACACTAGACAACAGAAAAACAACAGACATGAGTGGCTTACCCAGGATTTGAACCATTGACCTTCCGTGCGACAACCCCACCCAGCCATGCAAGCGAATCACACTATCCTCACTGCCATCTACGCATCACCAAAAACTGATGTTTCAATGACAGAACATTAGTGCGAACCGCAATACACGACACCGGAAGTCCACCATAGGCAGTTTAGCCTATTAATGACGCAATCACTTCTGTTGTTTCCCTATCATGCAGTATAAGCCAGTCCAACAAGACAAGGACCTTAATACTGTGTCCAGTAAATGATAGTAGACTTAGAACAGTGAGAACAGGACAGAGGGTACGTTTGGTATTGCATAGACATTTATTACACATAAGGAAGGGAAACCAGAAGCCTGTAAACAGTAAATTAATATGAAACAAATATAAAGGTATATTATCAGGCACTCGTAGGAAATAAAGAAGTAGAACACTAGACAACAGAAAAACAACAGACATGAGTGGCAGTGAGGATAGTGTGATTCGCTTGCATGGCTGGGCGGGGTTGTCGCACGGAAGGTCCAGGGTTCAACTCCTGGGTAAGCCACTCATGTCTGTTGTTTTTCTGATGAATAGATATCGACGTCTTCGCCAGCTTTTTCCTGGTGATGAGGCCTATGTTTAACTTCCTCGCAAAGACAATCGTCTACTTATTGCCTGGAAAGGCCCTTTCAAAATTGTATCAAGAATTTCTGATGTCGATTACATTGTTGATATCGACGGGAAACATAAAACTTTCCATATTAACATGTAGAAAGAATTTTACGCCCGTCCAGACTATCTCCAGTCTGTGTTTCAATCAACAGATGACCCCCCTTGTCGTCTTCATCGTTATGCTTCTTTATCTGTCATCGAAGAAGAGAAAACTACTTTTTCTGATGTATCTCTCCCTCTTCCAGTTGTACCATTACATTCAACGGAAAATTGGACAGATGTCACTATTTCTATTGATCTTTCTAAAGACAGACAACATCAAGTCTCTTCGTTGTTACAATCCTTTCAAGACGTTCTTACTGACATTCCTGGTCGTACTTCTGTCATCACTCATTACATTATCCTAACTGACGACAAACCTATTCGTGTACGCCCCTTTCCAATCCCTCTTCACTTTCAAGCTCAGGTGGAGAAAGAATTGGATGATATGTTACGACTAAACATAATTGAACCTTCAATGTCACTATACTCTTCTTCCATGGTCATCGTTAAGAAGAAGGACAAAAACATTCGTATTTGTGTTGACTATCGTAAATTAAAACAAATTTCGATGTTCGATGCTGAACCAATGCCCCTGTTAGAAGATTTACTTGTAAAACTTGCTAACTCTATTTTTTTCACAAAACTCGATTTATCAAAGGGCTATTGGCAAGTGCCTCTTACAGAGCACGCAAAACCTCTCACTGCTTTCTTTACCCCTCGAGGTCTGTTCCAATGGAACTTTATGCCTATTAGACTTGTTAATGCTCCTGCTACTTTCGTACGCAAGATGCGTCGTATTCTATCTCATCGCACTGATGTGATTGCATATCTCGATGATATTTGTCTTTTTAGCAACTCTTGGGATGATCATTTTAGTGGTTTATGTTCTGTACTATCCACCCTTCGCTCTCACAACTTGACGGCTAAACCGCCTAAAGCCCACGTTGGTTTCAGTGAGATTTCTTTTTTAGGTCATCGTGTCGGCCATGGTCTGTTATAAACTGAAGACCATACTATTTCTAAGATACCTAATATCACTGCTCTTAAGACTAAGAAACAAGTTCGTTTAATTCAATTCTATGGACGTTTCATTCCTCTCTTATCTACTATCACTGCGTGTCTTTCTGGACAATTAAAGAATGGTTCACCAAACCTGGTTCGGTGGTCCCCAGAGTGCCAGACCACATTAGATTACATTAAATCATTATTTTCATCAACACCTATTTTGCGATTGCCAAATCCAGACATTCCATTTATTCTTCGCAGCGACGCTTCTATGATGGGAATCGGGCCGTCTTTAATGCAAAGTTATGATGAAACTACGATGGGAAACGTTTAGGACATTCGTGTTACCTTGAATGGTTTAGTATTCGAGACACGCTATTACATATCACCCGAATTATTTTATAACCGCGCATCATCCGCGCTTGATAATTTTTGGCACATAGACATAATTCATGTGACCATTGTGGCATACTTGCTGTGTAGCTCATCTTGCCTACACATCCTTTGGATTGTGTTGTTTCTTTCGAGTATGCTCTTTTGCACATTGCTGTTATTCAATTACTTCTTCCTCTTACATACACACGCATCCATACATTACTTAATTTAATTGTGTTCTTTGATTGACATTTTTTTCCTTTATCATCTTGTTTGATAACTGTCTCATTTCTTCACCATTTCTTTTCATTCTTCACTACTATTATGTCATTATCTCATTTCATTTGCGACTTCTTAATATGTCGTTAGTACAATTTTGGTACATTATGTATCATTATTTTTGTTTGAGTTTGGAAATTGTTTTTCCATTCCCACACTTCATCCCACTTATAATTTCTTCAAATGACTTAACACTAATTATATTTCTCTGTTGTCACATTGATTTATTGAATGGAACTTGCTCGACTTTTTTCTCCGGGGTGTGAGGTATACTGTTAAGTCCTTTTTGCGCGTGGTATTTAAGTGTGTGAGATCTCACATGCCCGTCTAATTTTATAGACGCATATGTGAGCGCATCTAAGAAAAGTTGTATATGATTAGTTGTTTACGCGCCGTCAGACACAATAGTTGACTAAAATTGCGCAACACGTTGCCAAAACAGGGATTACGTTATTAAGAGAGATCCTTAAAGTCTGCGACTTGAGACAGACGTCTTTTTGACGGAGATGATTGTGAGCCTTGCCCCAAGTAGTGGGAAGACTCCATGAAGAGATATTAATACACCTCCTTGTATGGAGCGTTTGCGCTAGCCAACCCATGGCTCGATTGCATATCGTATTTGATGCTATTTTATTCGTGACAAGATTTAGCTGAACTTCGGCACGCATCTGTCATGGCGTGTCGCTAGTGGGTTCCAGATTCTTGCCGACTGTTATCGGGATCACCCTGCAATATATTTACAAGATTCATTCAATAAAACCTTTTCATATTATTCAAAGCTCCGTCATGGAAACCAGAATGTTAGAACTGATCACCGCAGAGCTCATCGCCGTCCTTGAGATGTCGGCGGTTAGAGAGTCGGTCAAGTTCATGATTGATGAATTATATTAATGCAAAGTACATTGATGCCATGATGTTATAACTTGTACTATTGATGTGATGTACCTACTATGCAATGAACATGATCGTCTATATTTCGTCGCCAAATAAACGTATTTCTGTGATGTCTAACCATGACTCCAGACAACTTGATTACGCATTGGTCAACTTGCTCATTGACATTGGCCCATCCTTTCAGCCCACTTCATTAACATTTGCGTTGCTGAGTTGGTCAGTCATCTATAGAAATATCTCAATATTCCTGGCATCACTCTCGCCAGCATTGTTAGACCAATATCAAGCTAACCCCATACCATACAACTCAAATCAACGACCCAACAATAGCACCTGATCAAAACCAGTGGTCTTACTTACCAGTACCATTAGTATTATTTTGGGTCTTCGATTTTGGACTAGTTCGGTCCTCTTTCTTCATTCAGTGAAGGATTAATGGTGTCTTCTTCGTGGCTACAAGTCCCAAGTTGCTTCGTAAAACCGGTTGGGCCCAAGAGACCAATAAACATTAAGAATAAATTGTAACTGGACTGTACATTACCCAAAATTATTTATTCAATTTTTCCAGTCCACTGGGCATACGAAAGAACATATATTCCTGACGTTTAACTGACGTAGCAACGGAGTGATCCAGAAAACCGCGCTGTTTCAAAATCGGCACTCACCATAGAGCCAGCCGATAGGATTTATCATCACCACCATTTTTACATATTGTAACATTAGTCTTAGCAACCAGATGCTTAGCAATGCCGGAATTACTTTTCTCCTTTTGCAAGTGTGAACGTCCAGAGCACGTCATGCTTCAGTAACTATTTGCGGTGACATTGGTTTCATCCAGGAAAAATTAAACCACCAAATTTGGCGTCCACCTTGTAATTATTATTCGATATATAGGCTGGACTGCGGCCATATTTGGGCAACACATCTGACAGTATAGGTTTAGCAACTACTATAATTTTTTCAAGGGATATCAACACCCGAGTGGGTAAGTGAGAGTGTTGTGGCCACGCATGACAGAGAGAGAGAGAGAGAGAGAGAGAGAGAGAGAGTTAGTGAATATTTTCCTTTGTTACAATCATTGTACTAACTTCTTTTTTTTTATTTCGCTAAACTTGTGTACTTTACTGAGTAGTAATTTAGTGGGGAACTCGTTCTTCATAGTGTATTCAGTAACCTAGTGCTTATCTTTGACCTTTGGGTTATTAACTTCTTTTGGGATCCTTTCTCAACAAGGGGAGGGCACTTATTCGGTTATTTTCATATATCTGTAAACATGATTTTTTTTATTTCTCTATTTGCTTGATGTTGTAAAAAATTTAATGATAATAAACAACAAAAAGAACTTGTGTGTTGGTCAGACCCATACCGAAATTAACTATAGTTTTTTTTCACGTTTGTGCGTCTTGTTTTCACATGCGTGGATGTGTTTTAGTGTAACTTATATGTCATATAGTGAGAGAAAGGTTGTCTTATACTAAAATATAGTCGTATAGATAGGCTGGACTAGAGAAACTACTCATTCCAGAGACAGATCTTCCTCTTACACTATTCCCTCGTGAAAATCTATTTCTTACACCTCTTTTCTCACATATTTACCACTACCACCTCTGCTCAGACGGGACCATAACTATCTTCTAACCTATCAATAAAAATTTACGACAGACACGTGTACAGTTTTCATACTGTACTTTTTTGTGATTAGGCCCTATACAGGACTACTGTCACGTGGGTCTTTATATCATTAAATTACCTACATCTTCTTCCTATTCTCTCACCCTAATCCTTTCATTTTATTATCTTTCCGTACTTGTTTTTCCTGTATTTTTTTCGCATCACTCGTTGCGAAAAATATATTTCTTTCCCATCATCGTTTTCTTTCTCATACTGACTAGTAACCTTATTGCATCAGATGTCAGTCGCGCAGATAGCTGTGAATATACGGTTCTCGCCAGACATACGTCTGCAGTTTCCCCGGCCAAGAGCGCTACCCGAACAGATTTCTGGGCCTGGGGTGTGAGAAATTCGTTTCGCTGGACATAGAGCAGACTTTTGGTCTACCATTTTGTTCACCTGTCACTAGCTTAAGGTGTCAAACCCGGCATCCTCACAGTGCAGGAACGAGACAGCTGTCTACAGTTGCAGAAACGCATGAGGGTCTTCGTTAGAAAAACCTGGCGTAGCGTGAAAAATCGTTCCGCACCGCAGACAGGCTGTCTGGGATTTGAAACTGACACGCGTACATCGTGGTCAGTAGGTGACAGTTACGACACGCGTTAAGCGGACGTAAATGTTGGGAGTAGGGGAGATAATTTCGCTTGGCGAAATAAGTTTGGGCCCTTTGTCTGATTTTAAGATATTGGCCCGAGTTTGAAACTTTAATTTCATTCTCGCTCTTATATTCGCAGTAGACAGGTTGTTCGAAACAGAATAGCTGTTAGCGAAGTTTCTCAGTTTGTTTCGGCAATTTGTCGAACTTCTAGACTTCCTTAAATATTCAGCATATAATTCTTAAGTTGTGCGACTACCTGTAGTTCTGTGAGAGGTAATATATATTATATCTAGTATTTTGTGAAATGATAAAGTGTTAAGTCGCTTATTTCATATTTCACTAGTTAGATTTTGCGCAGAGTGCCAAATTTATATGGTCTGTATTATTTTCTAGTGACGTGTTTCAGTGGATAGCAGAATAAATTATATCTTAGCTTACTAAACAATAATGTAGCTATAAGTAAGTTAATTTTACTGCTAAGAAATCAGACGAGATCATATTTTTTTCTAAACTAACTTACAAATGCTAGAAACCTCATGAGATGTTGACGGAACACGCACGTGTTCCTAAATTCATGGGGATTGATGATTTTTTTTTAAAAATATAACTTACTTTACGGGAAATTTAAATGATAAGTCAAGCAGTACACTTGCGGTTTAATAATGTAAGTTATAGTGGGTACATATTGTAAAATTATTTGATATGTGTTCTTTCTTTTATATAGTGAAACGGTGGTACCAACTTTACCAGCGTTCTAGTACGTGAACTTTATTTGGGAAGAAACAAATCACTTTCATTACCTGAACTGTAACAGTTAAATGAAGTAAGAGGCCTTCGCGCCAGAATTAATTCTTCCAGAATAACTCTTCAGTACAATTCAGCCCGTTGTGGCAAGCAAAGATCAGAAACATTCCGACAGAGTTTTGACTAGTACTGTGGCGACCAAATATAGTAACTTCCTGAAAGTAGACACCGATCCGACATTCCTTAAATTCTAGAAACCAAGCTAATGACATTGTGCTCTGCTAACTTTCGTGCCTGGACAATATTTTATGTGACTTAATCAGACATTCGAAAAATTAGAACACCCAAGGAATCATTCCCTGAGAGTTTAGTACGTCTTTTGGAACTGGGGATTTCTTGGTCAAGGACTGCGTTTTCGGGTCTGTGTGAAGGTCCTAGAATTGAGTATGTTCCCAGAGGCAGCGAGCAAAGTTGTGAGTATAACTGCATGGCCATGGCTGAATGAATGAGTGTACGCAGATCAGAGTGTTATTTTACAGTTATAGATTGTCACCCATTTACTGTCTTAATTCTTTTTGTTTAACCTGCAGAATTTGTTACTATTTGCTAGAGTTTCTTTACTTCTTAGGCTAAATCAGATTATTCAACTCTGTGCATACATTTACGAGAAAAGAAGAAAAACTCTTAGCCTAAACCCTACGTATCTATAACTCTTTGGGCCATCATCTGTTCTCTTAACGGGGCTGTGGACTAAACCTAGAGCTAAGATCATAACGGGGATATCATCCTTGTAGCATTTTTCTTAAATTTTATGACTATTTGTATATGTTTTTCCTTGATGTATTTTTGGTGTTGTGAGAAGATTTTTTTTTTATGATAATAATAAAAATCTCTCTCTTGAACTAAATCAGTGCGTTGGTCAGCTCGTTCAAATACATATAAATTCATTGTGATAGATTCCCACGTCTGTGTGTTTACCTGTCGTCACGTGTATGTGTGTGCCCGTGAGTAGATAGATATATATATATATATATATATATATATATATATATATATATATATATATATATATATATATATATATATATATATATATATATATATATATCTGTGTGTAGACTGTCTGACGCCTTTAAAAGCGGTCGTAGAAGATAGGTGAGAGAGAGAAGATTATCTCGATTCTCAAAGACAGCTTCTTTATCACATTCTATCATCTCACGTGTGGGAAATTCTATTGTGGTTTTTTTTTTTCCACCAGCTCTCACTGTGACTATCACTCATTCCAACCTATTCTGAAGGGACCAACCCTAGTCTTAATACTCCTATCTAAAATCTACGACAACTACTTATTTTTGTGCTTTAATATATTCATAATGGGTCCTAAGTGTAGTGGCAAAGTTAAAAGACACCATAAGGTTCTCAATTTGCAAGAAAAGCTTGAGCGAAATCAAGCTTAATGAACAAGGTATCTCAAATGCTGAAATAGGCCGTAGTCTAGGTGTACCTCGCACTACAGTTAGCACAACTGAAAAGAGCAAAAGCTACAGTGTCAGATGAAATTAAAAACGCTACGACCAGTGCATACCAAACTTATTAGAAAGAGGCACAATTTAATTGGTGAGATGGAGAAGGTGTTAAATGTGTGGATTGTAGAGGCAAACGTCCTTGCTCTCCTTTTTCAAGACGCAACCGCCATAACCAACTTCAGTCACCCCTCCCTCTAACCCTTCAGATTCCGAGCCATCAACATCAGCCCCAGCCCCTGTTAGATCTCCTTCAAAGTCCCCTTCTCCTAAAAGAATTAGATTGAGTTCCTTCATTTCTGAAGCTGAGCCTCCTCCATTTTCTCCATCTGATGTTCTAAGTCTAGAATACCCTAAATCCCTAACATTCAAAACGGTACTTATTGTATATATTCATTGCCTACTTGCTCAAAAAGGATTTTAAGGTGAGATGTTATTTACGTTTTTTTTATTTATTACGTATTTTCTTTATTCTTATGTTTATTTCTGTTTATTTAGGCGTTGCACGCATTCGCAAGTGTTATATATTAAGTTATTTGCGTTTCTTGGCGGCCCTAATGCATTTGCAAGCTAAATAAAGGCTATGCTTCGACTTTCGTCGATTTTCGACTTTCGTCAGTGCTCCGGTCCCTGACCTGTCGAAAGAGTGAGATATGCCTGTATAACCCATATGTGGTGGAACCATACACATAAATTTCAGATGTCTTGTCCGTGGACCAAAATTAACCAAATTAGTTCATAAATGAGTAATTTGGTCAAAGACTGTCCGTCCACCTGCCTTTGACTGCCACCTGTAGGGTTATTATAATATTTGTCTTCATCGAAATGACTCGACTTACTTCGATTACTGAAATATCGCCCAACTCACATGTATCGTCCGATTACCATCTTCATTTTCCTGTTTGCACTTTACTGGACATAGAAACACCATTGCAGTTGGCCCACCTTGCAGGGAGACTACACCAATCATTCTACCCTCTTGTAGCTGTGGTTTCTGTGACTATTTGCGATACATGCAGAAGTTGCCAGCCCCCATGCACAACCTCATAAAAGCCGCCTTGTGCGAAAAGCCTGAGAATATAGTAGTCCTATTCTTTGTCTCCCGAGACCCCCGGCAGCTATAGGGACTGTCCTGTGACAGATTATGATAAATAGATTTCATATATCTATTTCATCATCTACTCTTTTCTTTTACCTAGTTTCATCTACGTTTGTTTTTAACATAATTCCCTCATATACTCAGTGATCTGTCTTTTTTTCTCCCATCTAATTTAGTACGCATTTTTATGGCTGGTCGCTATTTTCGTTGACGTAGCTTCACGAGAGACTTATTGGCAAACGTGAGCTGTAATAAAACGTCAGATATTGAGAATCGTTGTAATGAGATCAGACAGCGACCAGTGGGAAATAAATTTGAATAATTTAGTAGAATGGAGCAGACAATTTCTATTACCTTTACCTTGATAACTGTACGCTAGAACGGTAATTAAAACACGGCGAATCGCAAGATCTAAGAACACTGCTCGCTAGAAATTGCAATACGAGCAGAGACGAACGTGTAAAACTCACACTGATTAGCATTTTGCCGATGTCTGATCAGAACGAGAGAATGGGTTCTGGTTTTTCGGCTCTTGCGTGAAGAAAGATCTTTGATGTGAAAATCTGAACGAAGATTCCCCGTAGGTGTTACGTCTGGTAGATAGTCGGACTTTCGGTAATAGTGTAACCATCCCCTTTGATTTCAGATATATACCCAAAAAATCTAACTAAAATGTATCCAGTACTCATCAGACTGTAGAGATCTCTAGCTCGAGTTCTAGAACCACTTGTAGTAGTAGAGTCTTAGTTTCTCGTGGAGAAAGTCTTAGAAATTTGTGTGAAGGTAATTATTATCTAGTAGTTTGAGTGATTTCACTAGCTTAATCGTCAATTTCATTTCACTAGTTTATTTGTTGTGCAGAGTGATTTATTAGACCGGTCCGTCAGTGAAAATTCTCTAAGTTTTACTGTGTTACAGTGGATAGCAGGATACATAATAATTGTTAGCTAAACTCTTCCAGCTATATATAAATTTTATTAACTGCTAATAACCAGTCAGATAATATTTTAACCAACTAAGTAAATGCACTGATTCATCATGAGTATTGACGAAATATGTATTTATTTCTAATTCATGATGATTGATTTTTTTTTTTAATGACTAGAATTTATTTCACGGGAGTTTTAAAGGATGAGACAAGCTCTAAGCTTATAGTTTCTAATTTAAGTTAAATAACCGAAGTGGATAAAATTTATTCTATGTACGCGGGGCAAGGATAGGATTGTGAATAATACTATATTCTCTTTTTCTTCTTCTTCTTTGATCCTTAGCCGCCGACCGTCAAAGCAGTCAGTGGCCATTACGCCTGGTGGCGTCCTGTAGGGCAACAACAAATTGATTCCACTTTGCTCGGTCGGCGGCCATCCTTCGTACAGTGCCCCAACTCTGGTTCATTCTTTGCATCTCAGCGTCCACAGTCCTCCGCCAAGTTGTTTTTGGTCGGTCTCTCTTTCGTTTTCCTTCAGGGGTCCATAGCATAGCTGTTCCTGTGATGGCATCGGGGTCTCTTCTGAGGACATGGCCAACCCAGCCCCAGCGTCTGCCAGCTATGATGGTGTGCATGTCCTCTTGCGTACTCCGCGTAAGCAGATCTTGGTTGGTGATGATATTCGGCCAAAAGATTCGGAGAATTTTTCTTTTCCTTCTCTGTAACTCTCCAGCTCTCCGCGCCATAGAGAAGCACAGAAAGCACACAGCTCTGATATAATCCTAATTTTGTGCTTGTGCTGTACTGAGAGGACTCCCAGATGTTGTTTAGACTAAAAAAAGGCTGTTCTTGCTTTGTTTATTCTGTTGTTGATGTCTTTGCTTGCTCCGCCCTCTGGTGTTACTATGGATCCTAGGTATGTGAAGGCATCTGTCTGTTCCAGTTGCTGATTCCTTACTGATATGGGCTCAGGGTTGCTCACATTGAGCGTCATGACTTCTGTCTTCTTTAGGTTGATGATCAAGCCCACCTGCTGGCTATACTTATTAAGTCTATCCTTTTGTCCAGGATGTGTTGATGTAAACGTGCTAGCAGTGCAATGTCATCTGCATATTCCAGATCTTCCAATGTAGAAAATGTAGTCCATGTTATTCCTCTTGGATTGCCCTCTGTTGTGTGGCGCATCACCCAGTCTATGACTGTTAAAAATATAATGGTTGATAAGGGGCATCCCTGTCGTACTCCTGTCTTCACCTCAAAGGTTAGGTTGCTCTGCCCAACGCTACACGTAAAGTTGGCATAGAGGCTTTTTATGATTGACACTATGCAGCTTGGAATTCCATAAACCCTCAGTATTTTCCATAAACTGTCCCTATGTATACTGTCAAATGCCTTTTCAAAATCAACGAAATTAATGTACAACTGTCTTTGCCATTCTGAGTACTGCTATATAATGTTCCTGAGGGTAAATATATGATTTACACATCTTCTGTTCTTTCTAAATCCTGCTTGTTCTTTCCTCAGTTTGTGGTCTACTGCTTTTGAGATTCTCTGTATAATTATCCTGCCTAGTATTTTGCTGGGAACTGAGAGAAGAGTTATTCCTCTCCAATTATTGCAGTCTGCAAGATCTCCCTTCTTGGGCAATTTGACAATTATTCCTTTTTTCCACTCTGTTGGTGTTGTTCCTGTTTTCCAGACTTGTGCAAATAGTGGTTCTAATAGTTCTGCTGCTAGCTCTGGGTCTGTCTTAAATAGCTCTGCATTTAAGTTATCATGGCCAGGAGCTTTTCCATTCTTTAACCCTTTGATTGCTGTGATGATTTACTCTTTTCGTGGGATGTCTGTATTAACATCTAGATCATTTTCAGCCTCAGAAACATTCAATTGTGTCTCTGGTGGTTCCTTATTCAGAGTTTCTCTGAAATGCTCTGCCCATCTTGTTTCCTGTCCCTCTACTGTTGTGATGAGATTTCCTTGCTTATCTCTTACTAATGTAATATGGTTTGCACCTCGTTTTCCACTGATGATTTTAGTTATTTTGTATGCTGTGCTTTGTTCATTTCTCAGTGCTGCCTCTTCTGCCTGTCTTGCAAGGTCATCTAGAAATGTCCTTTTGTTAGCACGGGTTTGACGTTTAACTTCCTTGTCCAGCTGACTGTACTGTTCACTATATATTGCCTCTAATCTGGGAGACTTAGCTTCTGTTTTCTTTCTTTTCATTTCCTTTCTCTTCGCTATGGTGTTTAGCGTATCTGGTGTTATCCAGTCTTGGCTCTTTCTTTCCTGGAATCCCAAGCATGACTTGCTGCTTTCCTTGTATATTGTTGAGATGGTGTTGAATCTCTGGTCAACATCATAGGTCTCTGTTATTTCCTGGCTTTTGATAATCTCATATCTTCTCTTTACGTCGACCACGAAAGCTTTTCTGGTGAGGGGATCCTTCAGTTTCGTGATGTTGTATCTTTTCTGTTTGACTGCAACTGGTCCAGCAGCTCTGAGTTTCACTTTCAGTCTTGCTACTACTAGGTGATGATCACTTCCCGCATCTGCCCCTCTTCTTACTTTCACGTCTTGTAGTGCATGTCTCCATCTGCCATTGATCATTATGTGATCTATCTGGTTTCTGTCTCGTCCGTTTGGTGATTCCCATGTTAACTTGTGCACTTCCTTGTGTGGAAAAAGTGTTCCTCCAATGACCAGGTTGTTAATACTGCAGAAGCTTATTAATTTGTCCCCATTCTCATTTGCTGTTCCACTGCCGCATTTCCCCATTACTCTTTCGTTATAATTATTGTGTGCTCCCACTTTCGCATTTAGGTCTCCCATTACTATAATGAGATCGTACCTGGGAGTAGTTTCCATTTCTTTTTGTACCTGTTGATAGAACTCGTCCTTGATCTCTTCATCGCTGTCATTTGTTGGTGCACAGCATTGTATAATTGTGGTGTTGGTGAACCTCCCTCTTAGTCTTGGTCTTATCAGTCTGTTGTTGATGGGTTTTCATTCCAGTAAAGACCTTTCCATTCCTTTCTTCAGGATAATGGCTACATCTTCGTTGTGCTGACCATCCCCTCTGCCAGAATAAAGTACTGTTTCCCCTGTAGCTGTTTTTATTCTCCCCCTACCTGTCCATCTGCTCTCGCTTATTCCCAGGATATGTATCTTGTAGTTCCTTATCTCTGCTGTGATTTGTCTCAGCTTTCCTGCCTCATTCATAGTTCTGACGTTCCAAAAACCAATTCTGGTTTCGTGTTTTGCGGTCGGGGCATTCGTTTTCATGCCAGTGGTTTCCTTTCGGCTTTCACCACTGTCAGTCATACGAGCCTGAGACTCCGGATGTCCGTCCCGCAGCAAAGTTTTTCCATTTGTTGTTGTTTCCGTAATGTGCGATTTTTTTTACATAGACAGGGCTGTCGGCCCTGTGCTAAAACCCACAACCTGGAGGACCAGAGTACCAGCTTTTGTCTGACCCCTACCCACGCAGACCAGTCCAGCTTGGTTGAACCTACCAGGAGTAAATCTCCCACTGGCATAGCTCTTAGGATTGACAGGGTACACAAGCTGCCATACCGCTACAAGGTATAGGTACCATTGATGGCAGAATACTATATTATGTTGAGTATTTGCATTTTTCTCCCTATACAGTATTTGGGTCAAATCCTAAAACTTACCAGCGGCTTTCATTTGAAACTGAGAATAACTTTACCAAAGAACATTCTGATAAATTTCGGGTTTTCAAGGTGATTTGTCTGGCTTCGTGTTTTACACACAGAAAGAGACAGAGTACCAACCCAGAATATTAAGAATAAATTGTAACTGGATCCATAGAATATCCAGATTTCTTTTCCTAAGTTCATATACATTCAGAAATTGAAGTGACTTAATCAAACATTGACATTACCTGAATAACGACCACTGTGTTGTGAAGAAGATTGATCCTGAACAGATTTATTTACCTGACATTCGATTTAACGATTAAAGATTCCAAGCTACTGTACACTGTGACTTTAAATCTCATAAGTATTTTACTACCTGGACAAAAATTGAAGTGACATTTATCAGCATCCTTCGGACAGAGTGAATCAAGCCTTTCCCAACATTGTGATTAATTAGTCTTTGGGGAAACTGGGGCTTGATTCGCCAACAAACCCACCCTGGGAGGGGCTGTGTGTACCTTAACAGTTGTTCCAGATGTTGCGAAATCACTTTTTAGGTAAGAGAGACTGATTTGTGATCACATTTTGTCAGAGCGAGAAAATGCAGGGATGATTAATTCTTTCATTGTATAACTCAATAACTAACTTTGTATTTTTTTGTGTACGTTTGCTAATGCTGTTCCTCTTAGAATAGATTAACGTATAACTCTGTTCTTTACTGTAGATGGAAATCCTAGACCATAGCGTAAAACCTTTGACTCTTTTGGCTGTTAAATAACTTTTCTTCTAACGGGATTTTGTCTCAATAGAGGGAGGGAGGATCAAACCTATGAGTCTATCTCTTTAATTAATTCTTTAACCTATGTTTATTGTATTTGATTTGATATTCAATATTGTTGTGTGTAGTTTCTTTATGATACATAAAATTTACATAAACTTTATTTACGTGTGTCGGTCATCTTGTTCCAAAAGATCCCTATTCCATAGATATAGTTTTTTCACGTATGTGCGTCTAATTGTCGTCATGGATCTGTGTGTATATGTGAGTTGTTGAATATATATATATATATATATATATATATATATATACATATATATATGTATATATATATATATATATATATATATATATATATATATATATATATATATATATATATATATATATATATATATATATATATATATACATATATATATACATATATATATACATATCTATATATATATATATATATATATATATATATATATATATATATATATATATATATATATATATATATATATATATATATATATATATATATATATATATATATATATATATATATAAATATATATATATATATTTATTTATTTATTTATGTATTTATTTATTTATTTATTTATGTATTTATGTATTTATGTATTTATTTATTTATAGGGAAACTGTCTGATCTGAACATCTCAGTCGTGATCGATGGGCTGGATTGATTATAAGAAGAGGAATATTGGACGAATGATGGTTATCCTTCATTCAGCCGAGATTGATTACACTAGTCAACACATTTTCAAAAGTTATTTGTACCAGAAATTAAATATATCATTTCTTATTGATTTTGACATGCTGATTTCAAATATCATAATGAAATTCACCGATTGGCTCTGGTTTTTTTTTTTTTAAATGATGAATTTACATTACAGTAATACAAATAATGTATGCTTGTTTAATTCTCTTGAGTGAACAGCTAGTCTTTCTACTTTAGCATTATACAAATCGTGGTTACATACTCAATTAATTGATATTTCAACATAAAATGATAGAAAAAATAAAAACATTATTTAAAGTTAAAAAATCATGTTTTACAAAGGCACATTTGAACACATTCCGTCATTATTCAGTCGCTGTTCGAGCTCTCTTTGCATGCTTCTTGTAGTCAATCGATGAGGTGTCTCTTGTCACATTCCAACAGTAATCAGCAAGCATTGAAGGGCTCTAATTGCCTTGATACCTTGTCTCCATAGCAGCAATGTCCTGGTGAAATCGTTCACCATGCCCATCACTGACCGCTCCACAGTTTGACGTAACGAAATCCAGATGAGAATCCAGAAAATGAATTTTCAAAGACATGTTGCAGCCAAGACTCTTATACTTCCGAAGGAGATTTTCTACAATTTCATTGTAATTATCAGATCTGTTGTTTCCAAGAAAATTGTCCACCACTGACTTAAATGCTAGCCATGCTGCTTTTTCCTTGCCATGCAACACGCAAAGAAACTCGTCATCATGAAGAAGTTTTCGAATTTGCGGACCAATAAATACTCCCTCTCTTATTTTAGCTTCACTCAGTCTTGGAAATATCCTGATGAGGTATTTGAAAGCCTCATCTGCTTTCTCCATTGCCTTGACAAAGTTTTTCATGAGACCCAGCTTAATGTGTAAGGGTGTGTTACGTGCAGTCTTTGATATCTTACAATATTATACATAGGTAATTTTTTAGTGCTTAAGGGAAAGTCATTATTGAGTTACTTCCCTTGAAAGTTGTGTCGGCTCTTTCGATCAAACTCCGCGGATAAATCCATTTTACTGCGATTTATTCGTTGTTTGGGTAATAATAGATTGTTCTTGCTTCAGAATATCTATGGCCTGAATTTATGTGTATTGTTTGTCTGAGTAGGACGAGTCTGTCTTATATCTGTATATCTTTACATATCTAAGTCGAACTATATGTTCTGTTGTCTCTAGAGAGGTCGAAGGCTATTCGGCGGATGTGTCGCTAGAGAGTGGTGTGATTTGGCTTCGTCCCGATAGGGACTGTGTGTTTTCCATGTCGGCCTGTCGCCGGGGAAAAAGTGATCTCAGTATTTGTGGGGAAGGTGATAGTCGTCTAAACCTATCGTGTATGCTTTACCCCAGTGTTTAGTCGTATTGCCAAGGAATGGCAGTTTCATATTTCCTCTACCAAGGTAATCAAAGATACTCTTATGAACTCTCGATCGAAGCCACCATTTTCGATAGTTACGATTTGAATGTCTAAGAGAATATATTTGACTCGATGAAAACGACTTCGATTCCTAGCAGCACTATATCCTGTAGATTGCAGTCAATTGTTCATGATCAAATCTACAGAGCAATGAAATGTTTTATGAATGACTAACTTTAGGACAGATTCATTATCTGTATCCAAACGTGAGTGACAGCTCACGAGTGAAGCCATCTTGGAACCAAAACATGTAGTGACTTTCAAGAAGAGAAAAGGGATGCCCGTATTATCGCTTGTTTAGTCCAGAGATCACTGCTACACATGAGAACCCGTTATTAGCGGTTCAATATTATTATATGGAAAAATATGTGCTGAACATTATGTTGAAGAATCGTCGCTAGACGAGATTAGGTTTAGAAGCCATCTGAAATATTGTTTATAAGCTGACGTGCCCAGTCAGTGAAGTCAGATGATATATGTATGGGCGATACTGAGTGCTTGGCTACTGACAGTCCATTATACACTTATTCTACATGAGTGCCCATGTAACATTGCAAGACCATTTATCCACTGTACTATGATGTATTATGGCAACCTGTGATTTGTCACTATCTGTGCTGTCGAGTGTGTACGTCCAATTAAACTTTAGAAAAGGTACACAGTCGTTGGTGTCGATGACTTCCAGCCATACATGAGTGTGAGAAAAGAACATTTTTTGTCAACACCACGAACCTTTATCATCATTCGCACATTATACACTCAATCCATGTCTACACACCACTGCGTAGGTCAAGTTGACATTCCATACACTACAGTGGAGCAAACAACACCATAGAGATCTTATCAACTGATGATGATGATGATGTCTGCTTCCATCCACTTATATCTATCTTTTGGTGGATATCATTAACGGGAATAAAAATCCAACGTTATCAACCTTATCAACTGGTGGACCAGCTTTCTGGGTTTGACCTCGCAGAAGTTCAGAAGTCAACAGATTACCGATACCAGACCGTTTCCTGTGGCTGATACGACACACTTGCAGTATTGGTTTGCTCTTTGTCAACACTTCGTCACGTGACCTGTCAGGTGAATGCAGTATGTAGGTCAGCGTTGTTGACATTTTTTACATTAGACATTACAGAGTTTCACAGAACAGTTGGATCAATTCTTGTCAATGTTAACAGGAAGACAGTATGAGTGAACTAAGAAGTCCTATTTTCATCGATGGATCTTCTTGTTTTCCATATAGAACTTTAATATTTAAGGCCAGAATGTTTAATTGAATAAAGTGGCAGTTTGTTTGTTTTCATAAAAATAACTTTGCCATTACTGTAAGACTGAGCCTATTTTGCAACACATACTATCATACACATAATTTATATATATTTATGTTTACATGTTATTTGTTTGTATAGTATGTTAGTTTCTATGTCAGCGGGTTGTGTTTAAGGTTGGGCGGCGTCCTCACAACAGAATATCCCACGTCATAGAGGGTCCGTTGTGGGCGTTTTCTATAGGTGCAATTTTCTTGATTGAAAATTTGCTGCGACAACTGTTGCTTTTGTGTTAGCTGTGAAGTCTGTAATTATTGTTATTTTTGTAATATTTCTTTGTTCTTTAGTTTTGTTTTGATTTGTTTGTAATTTGTTGGTCTAACCTTTTCTATCTTTCAGTTCTATTCTCAATTTATATTCATATATTGTGACGTCATTTGTGTTGTTATTCTTTGCAGATTCAGTGATTATTTTCATTGATTTCCCTATTTGATTTATTTTGATTTCTGCAAACGTTCTTGTATTGTCAGTCCTATTTGTACTTTATGTATTCTGTTGGTTGACATATGTTTTATATAGGTATATTTCATAAGACACAATTGCCTGTGCACTGCACTTGGATTATGGTATAAACCAGTACCTGATTATTATTACTATTATACAAGACCTTATTAAAGGCTTGTGACCCACAGATATTGGGATAGTATACTGATTAATCAAGTCATTGAGAACTTGTGGTATTATTATTGATTCAGGTGATTAGTATTATTGTTAGACATCATGGCTACATTAGAATACCTCATTACACAAGGGAAAGCCCTTGATAAGACTGGTCAACAATTAGAACAATGGGCAGTTGCTCAATATGACAAAGCATTAGCTGCAGAAGAGAAAAGATTAGCTGCAGAAGAAAGAAAAGCTATGGCGGAAGAGAAAAGATTAGAAAGAGAAGCTGAGGCTGCTGCTGAACAAAAGAAATTGCAGATGCAGGTGGAGGAAAGGAGATTTGAAGCTGAACAAAAAAAATTAGAAAGAGAAGCTGCAGCTGAACAAAAAAAATTAGAAAGAGAAGCTGCTGCGGAACAAAAAAGATTAGACAGTGAAGCTGAACAAAAAAAAATTAGAAAGAGAAGCTGCTGCGGAACAAAAAAGATTAGACAGTGAAGCTGAACAAAAAAGATTAGACAGGGAAGCTGAACAAAAAAGATTAGACAGGGAGGCTGAACAAAAAAGATTAGATGCTGAAGAGAAAAAAGCAATAAGAGAACATGAATTTGAGTTAGAGAAATTGAGATTGACAAGTATGAGTAATGTTAATCAGGCATCTAGTGGTAATGGTAAACCTTCTACTTACAAGGTTAAGGTTCCACCGTTCAATCAGTCCAGTGACGATATTACATTCTGGCTGGATAGATTTGAACGTTCTTGTCGTACACATAATGTGGATAAATCACAATACGCTAATCAATTATCAGAAAACTTGAAAGGTGAATCTTTGACTAGATTATGCCTTGTAGGAGAAGCAGATAAGGATAATTATGATGTCATTAGGGCGGCTTTGATAAAAAAATATCAGCTAAGTGAGGAAGGCTATCGCCTTTTATTTAAAACGATGGTGCCTGAGACGGGTGTAGAATTCTCAGAATTCACTGCAAAGGCACGTCTCACAGTTGATCGTTGGATTGAGCTTTCCAAAACAGAAAAAACGTATGAAGGACTTATGGATTTGTTGCTCAGAGATAAGATTATGTCATGTGTGAACAAACCTTTCCTTGAATTTATACATGAGCGTAAACCTAAATCTCTAAAAGAAATGGAAGAATATTGTTCCCAATATGTCACTGCACACCCCGACGTGACTTTTGGCAACACTAAGATTAAGGAGAGTATGCCAGTTGCTTCAGCAACACCATACAATCCCAATTATTCACACAGATTTCAGGGACCTCAAAACAGATTTGATAAAAAAGGTAACCATAATAGTTATCAAAACCAAGGTAACCAATCATTTCAGGGTTCTTCTTCAAAGAACTGGAGACGACCTGATAGCTCTCGACACAGGGGTGGTCATAATTATAGGAATTTCCGTAGAGGAAGTAATTATAGAAACTATCAGGGTTATCCGTCTTGGAGTCAACAAGATCATAATTACAGAGATACTCATTATAATGAATATGATAATGGTAACCAAGGGAACTATGACTCAAACCCAAATAGGGGTTACAATAGAGGTAACAATAACTACAGAGGTGATAATAACCGAGGTAGATCTCAATACAAAAGACATAAACCACATTTTCAGGCAAACTCTGCACAACAAGAGTCCAATGAAGCCTATAAACAGAGTAAAGATAATAATGATGCTAGTAATATGGCATGTGCCGCTTTTGATTTTGGGAGAGCATCTCAGTGCCCCCAATGCAAAACGCTATTTGAGCCAACCACAGTGTCTACTTTAAGCTGTGGCCATCCTCTTCCTGCTCTTCCGGCATCAGTCGCGCATGATGGAAGAGGTTCTCTTGTCTTACATAAGGGTTTAGTGAATAACAATCCAGTCTCTGTGCTATTTGATTCTGGATGCACCACAATTGGTGTTAGGCAGTCACTCGTAGATCCTTCCCGTGCCACTGGACAAGTAGTCAAATGTGTAACATTTGGCGGCACATTAGAGAAATACTCTACTGCTATCATTAGGATTGCTACTCCTTTCTTTACAGGAGATGTACACGCATGTCTTCTTCCGAATCCGATCGCTGACCTCATCATCGGTCGCATTCATGGAGTCAAAGAATGCACTCCGCAACAAATTTCCACGTGGGAAAGGCAAAACATGCAGATTGCTAACGCTGTAGTCACTAGAGCTCAGGCTCTTAATATGCCTCAAACTTCATCTATTGAAAATAATGAAGTGCATAACCAAGATAATCCCTTGGTAATTTCTCGTGACTCGTTTATAAAACAGCAAGAAGATGATCCCACTCTGAAGAAATTCTTCATTCTTGCAACTAAAGGTGATCCGAATAAAGACACAAGTCGTAAATCGTGGATTACAAAGAAGAATGGCGTACTTGTACGTATGGTTCAAGACTCCATTACGTCAAGTCATTCTCAAATCCTGGTTCCCAAGAATTTGAGAGTTAAAATTTTGCAGCACGCTCACGACTCTCAGTGTGCTGGACACATGGGTTTTTCCCGTACTAAGTCAAGAGTCCTTGCGGCTTTCTTTTGGCCATTGGTAAACAAGGACATACGGATTTATTGTCGATCTTGTAAAGTATGTCAGGAAGTTAAATCCAAAGGTCCACGGCATGCTGCACCCATTCAGGCGGCGGACATTCCTATTCGGCCGTTCCAAAAAATGGCCATAGACATAATTGGTCCATTTAAGATCAAGTCTGCCAGAGGACATCAGTTTATCTTGACGTGTGTTGATATGTGCACACGTTGGCCAGAGGCTATTCCTCTGAAGAGCATTACTACTGCTGATATTGCAGGTGCTCTTTGGCTTATATTTTCTCGTCTGGGGTTCCCCGGAGAGATATTGTCAGACCATGGCACCCAACTAATATCAGATACCATGTCTCAAGTAATGTCTACTCTGCAGATAGATAGATCTTTAAGTAGTATCTACCATCCAATGTCTAATGGTATGGTCGAACGCCTTAATAGAACACTTAAAAACTTACTGGGGAAGATAACTGAGGATCATCCTCAGGACTGGGACAGAGTTTTACCTGCGGCCCTCTTCGCTTACAGAGAGGTACCCAATGAACATACGGGATTTTCTCCCCTTTGAACTCGTCTTTGGCGCGCGTCCGCGTGGCCCTATGTCGTTGCTTCACGATCTCATAACATCTGACAATATTGACGATGACACAAAGTCATCCTACGAATATGTCATCGCGTTGAGACAAAAGATTATCGAAGCATGCAAATTAGCAACTTCTTCTTCTGAATTTGCGAAACAGAAGGCAAGGCAATTTGCCAATAAGAAGAGATGCTTACGACAACTTTGTCCTGGTGACAAAGCATTTGTATTACTACCTTGTAGGGAAAACAGATTACTTATTTCTTGGAAAGGTCCGTACGATATAATATCGAAAATTTCCGATGTCGACTATATTGTCGATATTGATGGGAAGCATAAAACCTTCCACATCAATATGCTTACTGAATTCCATGAACGTCCGGATTATTTGCAACCCATTTTCCAAGCAACGGACAATTCTCCAGTACCACATGGTCATTACTCATCACTGTCCGTGATACAGGATGAGGAAACAAGTTTTTCAGATGTAAATCTTCCTCTTCCAATGATCCCACTTCATTCCAGTGAATCATGGAAGAACGTTACTGTCTCTCCTGATTTGTCTCTAGGAGAACAGCGACAAGTTTCAACTATGTTGCAAACATTTCAGGATGTACTCACTGACATCCCTGGACAAACGAATGTCATTCAACATGACATTGTTCTAACTGACCATACTCCTATTAGGATTAGACCTTATCCTATACCTATACATTTTCAAGCACAGGTCGAGAAAGAGTTGGATGAGATGATAGATTTGAAAATAATCGAACCATCCACCTCTGCATATTCTTCGCCGATGGTTATTGTGCGTAAAAAAGACAATAACATACGTCTTTGCGTTGACTATCGAAAATTGAATCAAGTAACTAAGTTCGATGCCGAACCTATGCCTTTACTGGAAGAGCTACTTACTCGACTCTCCAAATCTCATTTTTTCACTAAACTTGATTTGTCTAAAGGATATTGGCAAGTTCCTTTATCTGAACGCGCCAAACCTCTCACGGCTTTTTCAACACCTAGAGGTTTGTTCCAATGGAATTTTATGCCTTTCGGTCTTATGAACGCACCAGCTACATTCGTACGCATGATGCGCCGAATCCTATCTTATCGGTCAGATGTCATTGCATATCTAGACGACATCTGTCTTTTCAGCGATACTTGGGAAGATCACTATTCGGGGTTAGATGAATTGCTGTCTACTTTGCGTGAGCACAACCTGACAGCGAAACCCTCTAAAGCCTATATTGGTTTTAGCGAAATTTCTTTCCTAGGCCACCGAGTTGGTCATGGTTTCCTAAAGACAGAGGACCATAATACTAGTAAGATACTTAACATCTCAATCCCTAAGACTAAAAAACAGGTGAGAAGTCTGTTAGGTCTTATTCAATTTTATGGCAGATTCATTCAGAATCTATCCTCTATCATGGCACCTCTCTCAACACTTCTAAAGAAAGGTTCGCCTAATGTGGTCCACTGGTCTCAGGAATGCCAATGCTCTCTGGATAAGATTAAAACACTGTTTTCAACACCACCTATTTTAGTGCTACCCACTAAAGATAAGACATTCGTTCTTCGTAGTGACGCTTCATCCACTGGGATTGGAGCGGCACTAATGCAAGAGTACTCTGGAACTCTGCATCCTGTAATGTATATTTCCAGAAAACTTAATGCGGCAGAAAGGAATTATTCGGTTTTAGACCGTGAGCTATTAGCTATGGTTTGGTCGATCCTCAAACTACAGAGATTCCTTCTAGGCGCACATTTCATAGTAGAAACCGACCAAAAAGCTCTTACTGCTATACAGAGTAAGAATTTGAAGAGCTCGAGGTCTACTCGATATGCATTTGCTCTTCAACCTTTTCATTTCTCTGTGCGAGCTATTCGTGGATCAGATAATGTGATGGCAGACATTCTGTCAAGATGCCCACATGATTCCACATAACTATTAGGGCTTAGACTTCTTGATATGTCTAGTTCTATAGTAGTTCCTTTTCTATATCATGATAGATACACATTTGTAATTTAATAATATAATGATTGTATCACTACATAGCGGTTCATTGATGTTTATTCACCGCTGTGCTTTGATGATTTTTTTTTTCTTCATAAATCATAAATTTAAGATATCTAATGCGAAATGATGATATGAATTTTTTAGGCATTGTGTAATTGCCAGAATTGTATTATACTTTGATGACACCTTCCTGGAAAAATATACTTGTAGAGAAATAATTTCTCTCAGTTTATGAGACACATTCTCACCAGTCGCTCCATAAGTCGACTTAGCCTCATATTAGGCGTTATAGGTATTCCTGATATTTTCATCTGCGCATTATTCATGCGTTGTGAGCCTATTGTACGTTGCTCCTAGATGTATTTCACAAAAAAAAAAAATGTTCCATTTTTTTTTTTGACCGGGAGGGGTGGTAAAGATTATACGTGCAGTCTTTGATATCTTACAATATTATACATAGGTAATTTTTTAGTGCTTAAGGGAAAGTCATTATTGAGTTACTTCCCTTGAAAGTTGTGTCGGCTCTTTCGATCAAACTCCGCGGATAAATCCATTTTACTGCGATTTATTCGTTGTTTGGGTAATAATAGATTGTTCTTGCTTCAGAATATCTATGGCCTGAATTTATGTGTATTGTTTGTCTGAGTAGGACGAGTCTGTCTTATATCTGTATATCTTTACATATCTAAGTCGAACTATATGTTCTGTTGTCTCTAGAGAGGTCGAAGGCTATTCGGCGGATGTGTCGCTAGAGTGTGGTGTGATTTGGCTTCGTCCTGATAGGGACTGTGTGTTTTCCATGTCGGCCTGTCGCCGGGGAAAAAGTGATCTCAGTATTTGTGGGGAAGGTGATAGTCGTCTAAACCTATCGTGTATGCTTTACCCCAGTGTTTAGTCGTATTGCCAAGGAATGGCAGTTTCATATTTCCTCTACCAAGGTAATCAAAGATACTCTTATGAACTCTCGATCGAAGCCACCATTTTCGATAGTTACGATTTGAATGTCTAAGAGAATATATTTGACTCGATGAAAACGACTTCGATTCCTAGCAGCACTATATCCTGTAGATTGCAGTCAATTGTTCATGATCAAATCTACAGAGCAATGAAATGTTTTATGAATGACTAACTTTAGGACAGATTCATTATCTGTATCCAAACGTGAGTGACAGCTCACGAGTGAAGCCATCTTGGAACCAAAAACATGTAGTGACTTTCAAGAAGAGAAAAGGGATGCCCGTATTATCGCTTGTTTAGTCCAGAGATCACTGCTACACATGAGAACCCGTTATTAGCGGTTCAATATTATTATATGGAAAAATATGTTCTGAACATTATGTTGAAGAATCGTCGCTAGACGAGATTAGGTTTAGAAGCCATCTGAAATATTGTTTATAAGCTGACGTGCTCAGTCAGTGAAGTCAGATGATATATGTATGGGCGATACTGAGTGCTTGGCTACTGACAGTCCATTATACACTTATTCTACAATGAGTGCCCCATTGTAACATTGCAAGACCATTTTCCACTGTACTCTGATGTATTTGGCACCTGTGATTTGTCACTATCTGTGCTGTCGAGTGTGTACGCCAATTAAACTTTAGAAAAGGTACACAGTCCGTTGTGGTTCGATGACTTCATATCCAGCCATACATGATGTGAGAAAAAGAACATTTTTTGTCAACACCACCGAAAACCTTTTATCACATTCGCACATATACACTTCAATCCCAAGTCTAACCACACCACTGCGTATCGTCAGTTGACATTTCCATACACTACAGTGGAGCAAACAACACCATAGAGATCTTATCAACTGATGATGAAGATGAATGTTCTGCTTCCATCCACTTATATCAATCTTATTGGTGGATTATCAATTAACGGGATAAAAAAAAATCCAACGTTATCAAACCTTATCAGGGTGGCAAAAAATAAACACAAATCTTGCTGGTGTCGACAAGTGCTGGTTTTCTCAACGTTTCTTTACTGCCCAGTCTGCAATGACTGCCTGATTTGGCCAATGTCTTCTGATGTAAGTTCACTTCGTGCACGGCTAGCCCAGCGCACAGAGAAAGCAACAGTACGTGGTGTATCCCAACTCCTGTAGTCCAAGGCAAAAGAGCGACCACTTTTTAAGTCACCGCAAATGACCAATTATGATGATTCGTAGTTTATACACTTCAAAAGCTGCTATGTTTTCAAAAAGTTTCTTCAATGAACTGCGTGTCCAGCTGGAATTGACGGTAACACATTTACCATTATTTCAACAAAACAGAAAAAGAATGTAATAAGCGGCTTCTGGCGGTTCCTATACACAGAAATTGTAACATCTTCTGCCAGGAGATTCCACTGTTGCAATCTGGAACCCAAAAGCTCCGCCTTTGTTCTTCGGTAAATTCAGATCTCTTACAAAGATCATTCAGTTCACCTTGGGTTATTAAGTGTGGTTTAGTGGATGTAGTTTGCTCAAAAATCTGGGTCGCTTGAGGTTGATGGTTCAGGACCACCAATGTCCTCTTCTTCATCAGTGGAAGCAGCTGAAAATGATTCTGGCACTTTGGGAACTGGTAGGGTCATCGCCATGTTGGTACCGGACGTATTGCAGAGAGGGATGTTTGGATATTCCAGAGTCCATTTTTTCTTCTTTTGATATGCCTTTCCCAATTGGAGGGACCATGCAAAAGTAAACAGTTGTTGAGATGATCAGTGGGCTCTCTCCAAATCATTGGGACTGCAAAAGGCATAGCTTGCCTTTTGCCAGTCAACCACAGTTTAAGATGTGCTGCACATGTATTGCAGCATATGTGTGGCGCAGCTCATATCTTGATCTCCTATTCTGCAGCCAAAATACAAACTGTACAACCTTCTTAATCACTTTAGTTATATTTCGTTTTTGTGATACAAATGTCACCTCACCACATATATAACAGAAATTATTAGCACTGTTCACACATGTCCTAGGCATTTCTAACTACGATACTTTTGATAAGGACAAATGCACTAACTAATGGCAAAATTTTATCAGAGATAAGATATTTATACACAAAGGTGATGTAATCATAGGTAGGATTGCATCATCAACTTCTAGTTACATTTTTATTGGTCATTAGAAAAAAAATATGCAAATCATATATATAAATTGACCGTAATTAAATAAACTAGTAGCATATATCTTGAAAACTAGAGCCAATCAACATTTTTTAATGTCATTTTCGTTTTCAGCACACCAAAATTAGTTAAGATCAGCTATTTTCATTCTTGGTAACATTTAGGTTGTTGAATAGTGTTTTATCCTACCACTCCAGGACAGATTTTACCTTTCACCATTTTCACTTGTGAAAATCATTTCTTTTACCTTAACTCTCCCCACTGAGCTATCACATGATTCTAGTTCTACTCAGACCGACCATAATTGATCTTAATTTCCAATCGAAAATATACGGACATGTCCGAACGATGAAATTCTTACAAAGTCAATCTAATTAGTACAGGACATTGGTTTTCAAAGATGTGATTGTCCAACCTCTGTAATGTATTGTATACCGAAGAATGATAGGGAGAAGACGAAACAAAAAAACACTGCGATTGATAAGCACACACACTTATGAAATCTTTTGATAGCATTACAAGGTAGTCGCGTTTGTTCAGCGGACTTCCTGGGTAAAATGGCAGATGATGATTGAAACAAAGGAAATAGAACGACTGCTTAATTGTTGAAAATAGTTAATATACGTGTAAATAGAAGCAAGAAAGTCAGTTTTTCAATGCTTCACAGAACCATTTCTGTTACATGGAGCGAATCAAGGTAATTAGTAAATGAATTAGAACATTAATGGAGATAAAAGGGACTTAGTTTTACAGAAGAATGTAAAAAATGTCTGTGTGCAGCCATAAACGACTGATGAGGATGATTTCAAACAAGACAGCGTGTAAAGAAAACTTACTGCACGCTTCAGTGAATAGACGAAACTTATAGCACAAATCAGTGTGTAAAGAAAGCTTATTGCACATCATCAGAGTGTAAAAGAAACTTAACTGCACACATCAGAGTGTAAAAGAAACTTAACTGCACACATCAGCGTGTAAAAGAAACTTAACTGCACACATCAGCGTGTAAAGGGAACTTAACTGCACACATCAGAGTGTAAAAGAAACTTAACTGCACACATCAGAGTGTAAAAGAAACTTAACTGCACACATCAGCGTGTAAAAGAAACTTAACTGCACACATCAGCGTGTAAAGGGAACTTAACTGCACACATCAGCGTGTAAAGGGAACTTAACTGCACACATCAGCGTGTAAAGGGAACTTAACTGCACACATCAGCGTGTAAAAGAAACTTAACTGCACACATCAGAGTGTAAAAGAAACTTAACTGCACACATCAGCGTGTAAAAGAAACTTAACTGTACACATCATCGTGTAACAGAAACTTAACTGCACACATCAGAGTGTAAAAGAAACAACTGCACACATCAGAGTGTAACAGAAACTTAACTGCACATATCAGAGTGTAAAAGAAACTTAACTGCATACATCAGAGTGTAAAAGAAACTTAACTGCACACATCAGCGTGTAAAGGGAACTTAACTGCAAACATCAGCGTGCAAAGGGAACTTAACTGCACACATCAGCGTGTAAAAGAAACTTAACTGCACACATCAGAGTGTAAAAGAAACTTAACTGCACACATCAGCGTGTAAAAGAAACTTAACTGCACACATCATCGTGTAACAGAAACTTAACTGCACACATTAGCGTGTAAAGGGAACTTAACTGCACACATCAGCGTGTAAAGCCAACTTAACTGCACTCATATGTGTGTAAAGGATGCTTACTACACACATCAATGTGTAAAGGAAGCTTACTACACACATCACTGTGTACAAGAAACTTATAAACAAGCATTAGTGTGAACAAGAAACTTATAAGCAAGCATTAGTGTGTAAAGGAAGCGTATTATTCACATCAAGTAGAGACTGAGAAAACCTTTTGATATCTCTACAAGGCAATTCTTGTTTTGGAGTCTGGTAAGAGAAATCATCATCATCATCTCAGCCCGTAACCCGTCATGGGTCGTAGGGGTGCCATGGTGGAAGCATCAGCAGACAGGGTCCTCCACTGCTCTCTATCCTCAGCAATGCGTACAAGTGTGGAAAAACCGTGTCCTGCCCATTCTTTGATGTTATCAGCCCAGGATTTTCTCTGCCTTCCTCTTCTCCGTTTACCTTCGACTGTTCCCTGAAGGATTGTTTTCGAAAGGGAGTCATGACGAGTTACATGCCCAAACCAGGCAAGCTTTCGACGTTTCACTATTGACAAAAGTGGTTCTTGGTGGCCTGCATAGGTGTTTATCTTCTCTCTAACATAGACATTTGTTTGTAAGAGAAATAGGCAGCCCGAAAACAAAAACACAGGGAAGAGAGCTAGAGACATAAACTATAGGGATGAGGGGGACATGAAAAGATGTTGAGTTGATGGCGTGGGACAGGAAGACATGCGTTTGTTGAAGGTCTATGCTTCTTGGAGGATGTGGAGGGCAATCAGGATGCTGGTGGTTAAACTGTGCATGTCAAAGGGCACATGAATGTAAGGGCACATTAAACTCTGCACTTAGAATACGTAAATATAAAAGTGAACTAAACTGGGCATTTAGAGTATTTACACACGAGATTGTACCACTTTGTGAACACAAAATCCGAACACACACACGAGTGTACTAAAGCTTATACATTGCCTACGTACAAATTACAATGAATACTGACGTTCTTACCAAGGACTCTGAATAAATGGAAGGTGGCGCTCTAAGCGCTGCTTCCAACGATCTCTTCCTCAGTAACAAACCCAAGGTGGCGTGACGCGGTGACGGTCCTGACAAAGGGTTGGCTTCTTCTGCAGGAGCGGCAACGTGTAGGATGGCGAAAAGAGCCACGGGCAGGAAGTATACGGCTATGGACGGCATTTTCTGGGAATAGACAAAGGGAAAAGAAAACATAAATTACATATTTTCAGAGAAAACATAAATTACGGTACGCGCTGTCCTTACTGAGACACTTATACCTTTAAGCGTCGTGGAGAGGATTAACTCGTAATCCTTGGAAGGTCGGTTGACCAGTCTGATCATTAGGACATTCTTCGTCCTACACTTTCTGACGTCAACTTGCAAAGGTTTAAAGACAGCAGTAGTCAGTTTGAGGTTCTTGGTATCTCCACAGAGATTGTCCAGGAATGGTACGGTGACGGCCATGTGTACTTTACTGCTCCTCAAATGTTGGACATTTTGTGCAGCAGATGTTCCGCGGTCATTTTATTGCTGCCACAGTTACAATCATCAGTAGTTCCTATCGTTAGCTTGTTGAATAGATGGTATCCCAATCTGTAGCATATTACCAGCTCAGCAAAAGGGAAAAAGTGGCAATCTTCAGCTTCCACACAGGCTACAACTGAAGATTCGCTGATTAGTTGTAAATTAAGGCACTTCATGCTCAATATCCGACTGTACAAATCATAAGCAAACTATGGCAAGGCTAAACACATAATAAATATTGGGCACCAATTTGTCAAACTTAATAGTGCTGTAAAACATTATCCATCAGTTATAAACGAAAATTCAGAATTTATGTAACAAACAATGATACGCAGACTATATAACCTCCATGTTGCATGAAATCAAGTGGCTTCTTAAAATAGCTGGCATAAACCGATGTTTAAAACCAGATTGATAAAATGGAACGGAAACATACGAGACTAGCGTAAAAACTTCGAAAAAAAGTAGCCTAAAGATTGAAGCCGTAGTACTGAACGTTTATTTGCGATTTAGATCAGAATTTGAACTTGGTCGAAAAATGTGTCCTAAAATATTAAATACGAAAATTTAACAGAATAGACCCAGAATTTCTTGAATTGTTTCTTGCTGTAGACAAACAGACAGACAGCAGGGAGGACGGACGGACAGATATAAAGACCAGACGGACATCAGGGCGGGCGGACAGGCAAGACACGATAGACAGACATATAGCAGGACAGGCAGACATATAGACAGACAGGCAGCAGGACGGACAGCAGACAGACGAGATAGACAGGCGGCAGAAAAGACACACAGACAAGACAAGATAGACAGCAGGACGAACAAACAGACAGACAAGACAGGCAGACAGCAGGACGGAATGAGAGACTGACAGAAAGACAGACATGACAAGATTGACAGAGAGACCAGACCAGACAGATAAGCAGAACAAATGTCCAAAAAAGAAAGTAAACCAGGTCAGACATACAAGCAAATAGATAAACGGACACACAGAAGGCCGGCAGACTGACTGACGGAGCGAAATTCAGAAGTGCTTTTTCTTACTTCTCAGTTGCGAACGCACTTTAAAAAAAAAAAAAAAAAACTATAAAAATGATTAAATTTCCCGACGTCACGGACATATTTCGAAATGTTGCAATGTTGTAAGAGATGTTAAGACTATGAAACAGGGAATTCCCTGACAAGCGTTGGCAACAGGGGTTCTAGTAACGCTAGTCTAATCTAGTCAGCCAACTGAGGATTTTCTATTGCTCCCAGGAAAATAAAGAAGATAATAAAACAGAATAATGAAAAGCAAAATTAGACGTTAAAACCTTAATGGACGAAAAACTAGAACAGTAACTAAAACTAGAATCTGGAATGTTAGTTGGACAGGCAGGGTTGGCCTGTTAACTGTGGGACCCGATTTGGATCGTTGTGGTGGGACCCCCATGACGTAAGATTATAGTTTTGTTGTAAAACGTTGTGTTATAGCTTTGTTACAAAACGTTTAATGCCACCATACAAGTAATAAATATAGATATTTATATTATTGTTAATACAATGTAATAACATATATTCCTAATATCTAATTTGAAATAATTTTTTTTCATAACTTTTTTTTCGAAGCTGGAAGTGGGAACAATGCAGCGGATATAACGTACGAAAATAATAAAGACAGAACATTTGAAACTTACAAACACTGAGAAAGACGGAACCTAAAATAAATAGATTAAAAAAATAACATAAAACCAAAATCATCATTTTTATTTTGGCTCCCCATGGACAATGGGGCCACCGCGAAAATAAGACGTCTGCGAGAAACCCGCACCCAAGCATTCACCTGCTCTTGCACCGAAGGTTTCCGTAGCATTTTCTTAAACGTAATCCGGCTAGCAGCCTCATCACAACCTCATATCAGTCACCTCTAGCGATTTGCATGACAGAACAGCAGTTCTATTCTTTCTTTGATTCTTCAGGAACCCCACGGGGCATGATCAAGAGTGCCCACATAGAAAACAAGGAAGTGCCATATTCACTCACAAGAGACAGAGAACAACAACAATAACCAAACATACTCCTCCACAAACTAAAAAAAAGTTTTCACCAGTACCTATAAACTAGGAAGAAACCAGGCCAGAAGGAAGTGTAATACGGCGCTCTCTCTTCCAAACCTCTACACCTCACGATAGAAGAGGAATGACTAAGTAAGTAAGTACCTATACAAGTTAATAACATTATATGGATGATGCCCACAACAAATTGGTATACCATCTATTCAACAAGCTAAAGATAGGAACTATCGATGAGTGTAACTGTGGCATCGATCCAGTGAATGATAAACATCTACTTCAAAGTTGCCCAACATATGAGGAACAGAGAGAAAGCACATGTGGCCATCACTAGTACCATTCCTGGAAAAACTCGACGGAGATACAAATAGCCTCCAGCTGACCACTGCTTTCTTTGAACATTTTCAAGTTGACGTCTGAGGGTGTACGCAGAAGTTGTGGATGATGCACACCAGAAGTGAAGAATAGCATTGCTCAGGAAAAATCAGCGTTCAGTCGAATGACAATCGTTGTGAATAATAGTAAGAAAGAGAGCTTTTCGGTATTATGTATACAAATCCTAACATATGTAAGCGAGTCATGGACAATACGCAGGCAAGCAGGAATATTTCTGGTGTCGACAAAGATGAAGTTTTAAAGAAGATTGTTAAAAAAAAAAAAGCCAACATCTATAACAAAACGTAGTGAGGATGTCTTCCAGGAAACCCGCACGAAAAGGAGCTCGTGTCTCACATTAGAAGGAAGGAATCACCAGAAGTTAAATTAGAAGGAAAAAAGATTACATCATTCGAAATGAAATGCTACAGAAAGATGTTGAGAATACTCTGGACAGAAAAAAAAGATCAACAGAGAAGTACTGCTCTCACTAAACGTAGAGGAAAATTGGCTCCTAAATACCATCGCACTAAGGAAGCTGAAATTGTTTGGTCATATAAAAAGACACAATAGTCTGGAAAAATTAGTGATGAAAGGCATGGTCCCTGGAAAAGGGGGAAGGGGTCGACCTAGACGATGGTGGATCCAGGACATCACAGAGAGTCTGAACTTGTCTTTGGTTGATTCTGGTCGACTTGCCCAGAATCGTGATGCGTTCAGAGCAGCTGTAGTGGAGACAACGTTCTGGAGAGAATACGTCACGTGATAGCTATGAGATAAAGAACACTAAAATATATTTTCATAACAGAAATGCTTTAAGGAAAATGGAAATACAGGAGGAAAAAGAGACAGTTTGACATCGTGGCATGGAAAGATATCAATAACAGAGTTGATAACCAGCTCTGTGGACAGAAGACTATAAAGAGACATGGTTGAAGACGTCACCATAGTACTTGAAGGGAAAAATAATAATTTGAGCTAAGTGTTTGTTTCGTCTTGTCCTAAATTTAGATTTTATTAATCCTCATTAAATTTCGTTTACAACTTTATACAAAATTCATCATCATCATCATCATCATCATCATCATCATCATCATCATCATCATCATCATCATCATCATCATCATCATCATCATCATCATCATCCTTAGCTCCCTAAAGAGTAAAGACCTTCAACAAACATATTCAAAATATTCCTGTCCCGTGCCCTCCACTCGAGATCTTTCTGTATCTTCTACATTCCTTCATGTTTATCTCGAGATCTTTCTGTATCTTCTACATTCCTTCATGTTTATCTCGAGATCTTTCTGTATCTTCTTCATCCCTTCATGTTTATCTCGAGATCTTTCTGTATCTTCTACATTCCTTTATGTTTATCTCGAGATCTTTCTGTATCTTCTTCATCCCTTCATGTTTATCTCGAGATCTTTCTGTATCTTCTTCATCCCTTCATGTTTATCTCGAGATCTTTCTGTATCTTCTACATTCCTTCATGTTTATCTCGAGATCTTTCTGTATCTTCTTCATCCCTTCATGTTTATCTCGAGATCTTTCTGTATCTTCTTCATCCCTTCATGTTTATCTCGAGATCTTTCTGTATCTTCTTCATCCCTTCATGTTTATCTCGAGATCTTTCTGTATCTTGTACATTCCTTCATGTTTATCTCGAGATCTTTCTGTATCTTCTACATTCCTTCATGTTTATCTCGAGATCTTTCTGTATCTTCTTCATCCCTTCATGTTTATCTCGAGATCTTTCTGTATCTTGTGCATCCCTTCATGTTTATCTCGAGATCTTTCTGTATCTTGTGCATCCCTTCATGTTTATCTCGAGATCTTTCTGTATCTTCTACATTCCTTCATGTTTATCTCGAGATCTTTCTGTATCTTCTACATTCCTTCATGTTTATCTCGAGATCTTTCTGTATCTTCTTCATCCCTTCATGTTTATCTCGAGATCTTTCCGTATCTTCTTCATTCCTTCATGTTTATCTCGAGATCTTTCTGTATCTTGTGCATTCCTTCATGTTTATCTCGAGATCTTTCTGTATCTTCTTCATCCCTTCATGTTTATCTCGAGATTTTTCTGTATCTTGTGCATCCCTTCATGTTTATCTCGAGATCTTTCTGTGTCTTCTTCATCCCTTCATGTTTATCTTGAGATCTTTCTGTATCTTCTACATTCCTTCATGTTTATCTCGAGATCTTTCTGTATCTTGTGCATCCCTTCATGTTTATCTCGAGATCTTTCTGTATCTTCTTCATCCCTTCATGTTTATCTTGAGATCTTTCTGTATCTTCTTCATTCCTTCATGTTTATCTCGAGATCTTTCTGTATCTTGTGCATCCCTTCATGTTTATCTCGAGATCTTTCTGTATCTTCTTCATCCCTTCATGTTTATCTCGAGATTTTTCTGTATCTTGTGCATCCCTTCATGTTTATCTCGAGATCTTTCTGTATCTTCTTCATTCCTTCATGTTTATCTCGAGATCTTTCTGTATCTTCTACATTCCTTCATGTTTATCTCGAGATCTTTCTGTATCTTCTACATTCCTTCATGTTTATCTCGAGATCTTTCTGTATCTTCTTCATCCCTTCATGTTTATCTCGAGATTTTTCTGTATCTTCTACATTCCTTCATGTTTATCTCGAGATCTTTCTGTATCTTGTGCATCCCTTCATGTTTGTCTCGAGATCTTTTCTTCGTGCGTTATTTGATCTAATCCTACCTTGTATAAGATTATCACACTTTTAAACAACCAGGAAAGAACCAACCTTAAATTTTAACACTTTCTGAAAACTCAAACTCGTGAAAACCATCAATTACATAAGAGTTAAGATCACCGCAGACATAAATAAACGAAACAAACTAATTTTAAAGTGCGTATGTTTATAGTCCGTGTGTGTATAGGTCATGCTGTGCATAATAAAGCAATTTAGAAACGTACGAGGGCAGACATACACACACGATTGCATTCAAAGATGAATGGTATAGATATTCCCGCACACATATATGCACACACTATCACAAATATATTCATACATCACATATATGTAAGTGCATATGAGTGTACACGCGCAACTATGTATGCACCTATGAACACAATATACATTTTATAAACATACATGCACTACAATCAATCAATACCCTTTAGCTCCCCAAGGAGCATAGGCCTTCAACAAACACATGCCAAGTCTTCCTGTCCTGTGCCATCCGCTCAAGTCCTTCCCATGTTTTCCTCATCATTTTCACCTCTGTATCCAGTTCTCTTCTCCATGTGTTTTTTAGTCTACCCCTGCCTCTCTTTCCCTGGAGATTCCAGAACAAGGACTGCCTTGTAATGTTATCAATAGGTTTCCTCAATGTGTGTCCTGTCCATCGCCAGCGTCTTCTTATCAGCTTTTGTTCCACTGGCACTTGTCTGGTTCTTGTCATCAATTCCACATTTGTAACTTTGTCATACCATTTCAGTCCTTCTATTCTACGCAAGCACCCGTTTATAAAAGTCTGTAGCTTTTTGGTTGTTGTTTTTGTTTCTATCCATGTCTCAGAGCCATACAATAGGATTGACTTGACATTTGAGTTGAAGATTCTTATTTTCGTGTTGGACTTGATTTCTCTTGTTCTCCATATGTTTCCCAATGCAATGAAAGCTCCTCTTGCTTTTTGTATTCTTATTTTGATATCACTGTCTGTCCCTCCAACTCTGTCTATATTACTGCCAAGATATGTGTACGATTCTACATCCTTTAGTGGTGTTTCTTCAAGTTCAACCTTGTTATCATTTCTTGCATTTATTCTCATAATCTTTGTCTTTTCCCTGTGTATTTTCAGGCCCACTTGTTGTGACCTCTCATTGAGAATTTTCATTTTCTCTTGCATCTGATTATGGTTATGGGACAGAAGAGCCAAGTCATCTGCAAAATCCAGATCACCAAGCTGTTTAGTCAGATTCCACTGGGTTCCATTTCTGTTATGTGATGTCGATGTTTTCATAACCCAATCTAATGCTAATAAGAAAAGAAATGGAGACAAGAGGCATCCCTGTCTCACTCCCGTTCTAATCCTAAACGGTTCGGTAAGTTGTCCTTCATGAAGAACTTTGCATGTCATGTCTTTATATGTCTTCTTTATTAAGTTAATGATCTTCATGGGAACTCCATAATGCCTAATCAATTTCCAAAGTGATTCTCTGTCTACACTGTCAAATGCCTTTTCATAGTCCACGAATCCGATGTATAGCAGTGAATTCCATTCCAGACTTTGTTCAACTATTATTCTCAATGTGGCTATCTGGTCTGTACAGGATCCTTGTTCATCTCTCAGTTGCTTGTCTATGGACTCTTAATCTCTCAAGGATGATTCTGTTTAATACTTTTCCTGGCACTGATAGTAACATTATTCCTTTATAATTTGTGCACTCTTGTAAATTTCCCTTCTTAGGCAACTTGACCAGGTAACCTTCCTTCCATTCTGCTGGTATTTCCTCTCTCTCCCAGACTTTGCCAAATAGTTTGTATAATATCTCTGTAGAGGTATCAATATCTTTTGTGATGGCCTCTGCTGGAATGCAATCTGGACCAGCTGCTTTTCCATCCTTCAGAAGCTTTATGGCTTTCTTTATTTCTTCTCTACTTGGTCGTTCACAGCTGGTTTGTAGCTCCTCTTCTGCTAGCTGGATGTCTGGGGGATTAGTTGGAGATGGTCTATTGAGAAGTTCCTCAAAATGTTCTGTAGTTCTCTTCATGCACTACGCACAAAAACATATATACATGCACACTGTAGGTACATACACACATACATACACACTATATACATACGCAAACGCACCATTATACACACATTAATACATACTAACATACATATTTCCAACCTTTGCCTTTGAATGAAAACGTTAAACAAAGACTGGAAGACTTATAAGTTGTACAAGGCAAAAAAAAACAAACAAGCAAAAAAACGTTTCGCTAACCAGTTTACATAATTTCCATTTTACGCTAACACAGATAGGCAGCCATAAACATGAATAGAACATTACAAAAACACATACAAGCAGAACAAAGAGAGAACGAACGAACGAACGAACGAACTTTATTTTCAAAGGGTTGAGAATTGGGCACGCAGGCCCGTCTGACATTCTGCCCTTCCTGAGAGAGAAATATAGATAGATAGATAAATAGATAGCTGGGAACCGCGCTGGTGTAATGGTTACCACACTGCGCTAGTGATCAGGTGTTCAAGGTTCAATCCCGGGCGCGGTCATTTGTAGGAGTGTCGTCGACCGGGATTTTGACTGAATAACCTGAACGGCTCCTGAGATAAACCCTCTGTGGATGGGAAGGAGCGAAGTTCCTGACCGTGTTGGAAGGAAAGTCCACAGGCTCCCCAGCCTCGTAATGACATGTCATTGGGCCGAAGGGCTGAAAGCCCAAGTGCCGCTGGTTAAGGAAAAAAAAAGATTTATAGATAGAAAGAAAGATAGATAGATAGACAGATAGATAGTTAGATATATAGATAGATAGATAGATAGATAGATGACAGACAGACAGAGACAGACCGATAGATAGATAGGTAGATAGATAGATAGATAAATAGATGGATGGATGGATAGATGGACGGACGGACAGACAGGCAGAGAGACAGACCGATAGATAGATATATAGATAGATAAATCGATAGATAGATAGATAGATAGATAGATAGATAGATAGATAGATAGATAGATAGATAGATAGATAGATAGATAGATAGATAGATAGATAGATAGACCGCCATGAAAATGCCTGGATCTCCTTGTCACGTCGACACGGTGTAAAGTAAGATAGCGATTGGAACTCTAGTTATGTCTTGAGGAGTGGAGGAAGGAAGTGGAAGCCATAGAGAAGATTTAGCAATCAAGTCACAATTGATCTCTGGTCTTCTTTTGACTCCGTTCTCTCTGCACCAACCTCAATCTATTTCATTCCTTTATTCTCTCCCTTGTTCTCTCTAATTTCTGTAGGCCACCATCAATCTTTCTATTTATATTGCTGCGTCTCTACTCGAAGACTTTTTTCCTATCTATCTGTCTGTCTATCTATCTATCTGTTTATCCATCCCTCCATAAATCCACTAACTCACCTTCATTCTGTCCGTCCTTCTCTCTCTGTCTGTCTTGTTATCTTCAATATATTTGTGCATCTATATGTTTGCATGTGTTTTTTTTAGATCTATATTTTGTTTCGTTTCAATACGCTCTTAAAATTCCCGCTCCAGATTTTAGACATACCCCGACCTTTCCGAAACAATTCAGAAGGGAAATAATTATGTGAAACAAACGAGACAAGAAACAAAAACGAAACAAAACATTCAATAAGGACAGCCTGGATTACCCTGCACAATATTAACCTCACAATGTGCTATAAAGTAATCGTAGAGAAACATTTGAGGAGTTTCAATGGGCGCATCTGAAGTTCGTAAATTTTGGCGGACTACGCCATGTTCGTGTAATTGTGCTCCCTGAGGGAGTCTAGATACGCGAAACAGAAGTTTGTTCTCTCTGGCCTCGTAGAGAAGAGAAGGCTATGCTATACTTTTAACAAGGTATCACCATGTCTAAACCGCTCTGTCAATCAAAGGACGCTCAGGGGTTGGAAGTGTTAGAGACAATACAGGGAGAGGTGGGATGACCTTTTCCCTTCCTCGCTGCCTTTTCCTTCCCTGACTCTCGTCAGGTTTTAAGGGGTAGACTGAAGCGTGTCGGTACATTCGAGAGAGAGACCAGATGTCTATCATTGTGACAGTTTAAGGCCACAAGAGAGAAGATCATGCAGTTTTGACATCATAGATATGATAGAAGCCATCAAAAGAATTGACACTAAGCCCCAGGGACAGCTGTGAAGAGACGTGATGACAAATGTCAGCTTTTCTGGAACGGGAAAAAGATGATGATGATGAAGATGATGATGATAATGAAGATGATTATGATGATTATGAAGATGAAAATGATGATGATAAAGATGATGATGATGGACTCTACAGGATGACTGAAAAGTCGCTTAATTTATATCAAACTGATCTACATGAAATAACGTCAAAATAAAGAGAATTATCTGGTATTTTATTACATAAAGGTAAAGAGAAAAATCCCGTCATGTGACGGGAATTAAATTCAAAAGCACCAATACTTAACTGCAATTTTATTTATTCAAATACTTGTGGGAAAAGAATGTTGGGTGTGAACGTCCAATTGTTCACCAGAAGATAAATAAGTGAATAAATAAATCAATGTAATTAACAGGGACTCTTTGGACATAAAGGATGACACAATTATGCTTTTCTGTCGTTTTAAACGGCCGAATAGTTCATAACATGACTGGGACGTTTTGATCGGAACTTTAGCTGACCCGGACGTTTTGTTATGACTTCTCTATTCAGATCTAACGCTTCCTTATTCCTTGGTGCAATAAATGACTCGTTGGAGGAAGTAAACGTCCGTAAACATTAAATGTGGATATTTATAAATCTTTAAACACTTGTATGCGAAGATACATATTTAAACAATTTCGCTGCAACTGTCTCTTTGTGAGATACAATTCACGGTAATCCCTCAATTACCGTCGTTGAACGCTCCCCACAGAATATGGGTATTTTAGAATTATTTCCCTTTAGCAGTGTTTCGTGCTTTAGCAGTGTCTCGCGGATTAGCAGTGTTTCGCGCATCGGGTCAAGTAATTTGTCGTGAACTGTAATGTTGTTGTTGTCACATGTCTTCGTCTGGGGTATCATGACCATTTAATGCACAAACGACCTCGGCCGGCGATGGCCACCTATTCTGATGCAGTCGGCTCGGAGTTATGTGCTCGATCGGCGTATCCAATAACGTTAAAACGCTCCGACACGGAACATTCAGCTAATGCGCGAAACAATGCTAAAGCACGAAACACTGCGAAAGGTAAATAACTCCAAGTGAATATTCACTGCGGAATAATCGGCGACGGTCATTGCGGGATTACCCAATTCTCTTAAAGTGGTGACAGTAAGACAAGTTATCAACATTGTCTTCCATTTTTTTAAAATTCCCGTATTAAAAACCAAAACATTTGTTTTACTTCCGGTGTTAAACAAAGTCTGAACATGCACGCCATTCACAGAGAGATGTTATTGGTGCATGCATGCACACCAACGTTTGCGCACTTTTCTTTGGTGAGTGTTACTATTGTTGGGAGAGTATTAAGAAACCAAAATATTTGTTTTACATCCGATATTAAATAAAGTCTGAACATGTACACCAACCTTTGCGCTTTATTTTTTGGCGAGTGTTATTATTTTTGGGAGCGTTACGAACGGAATGAATGACAGAATGAGCTGGAAAATTATACTAGTGGAAAAGCCCGTCATAAGACGGGAATTAAATTCAAAAGCACTAATACCTAAAGACAATTTTATAAAAAGTATTAAAAAAAAAAAATATTTGTTTTATATCTGATGTTAAAAATCTGAACATGACAGAAGAGCATCTTGATTTTCTGTTGTTTTAATCTGGTACAACTGAAATCATGGATCTCCGCATCTTCCTGTCTCCAGTTCATGTTCTGTTTATCATTTGTGTTGTTGACGTCTGCCCATACAGTATAATCAAACTGTTCAGTGCTTTCTTTCTTTCGTGCCCAGTCTCCTTTTCTTACCCCGTTCCTGCTGTCACAATATATAACAGCGTTCTTCTTCTCGCAACACGTGAATTGCTTCCTGCTGTTAGTAAGTAAGCTACCTGTGCATCACAACAGAACACGAACTCCGTAGCACCAGCGAGGGTCCCACATTCTATAAATATTTTTGTAACATTCTTGAATAATAATAAAATTTTACTAATAATGTAGTTTTACACTCTTTAATATAAATATATTTTTTAAAGTACTTTTTAAAATGAAAAATACACCGATATAAGGGAACTAAATAATTTTGTACAAAGTATGAACATGCATGCCGTTCACAGAGAGATGTTAGTGGCGCATGCACACCGTCCTTTGCTCATTCTTCTTTGGTAAGTGTTACTATTTAAAAAACCAAAATATAAAGGAAACAATACAATTAATGTCTAACTTTCAACCACAATAACTTGTTGCATTTCTTAGCGTTACGAAGGCTTCTGACAGAATTAGCTGGCATTATATACTGCTCAAAAAAAGTTAAAGGCCACTTTCAATTTTTAGGTCATTTCAACTAAGCTGTTTTTTTTAAAAACCTGAACACTCAGTCAAAAAAGTTTTGCTTCATTTTGTTGCATGCTTAAACAATGTTTGTTAATCTGACAATAAATCAAATCTGTGTTACGTTTTTTCTTCTTCTTCTTTCGTTCGCTTGAAATATATTGTCTATATCTGCAATGTTGTTTCTTGTATAAACTTCACTGTCTTTTGTAGTTCATACAGAGGTCCATATAGTTTTGCTTCCAGTGTTGTTTCTCTGGGCCAGTGGGTTTGCCTCAATATATCATATTCGGGGCAATCTTGCAGTACGTGCTCCGCTGTCTGGGGTGCCTGTCCACATGTACACATGGCTGAATTGCCAATCTTGAATTTTGTATACATGTGGCTGCGGAGGCGGTTGTGTCCTGTTCTGAGGCGCAGAATGACTATTTGTTCTGATCTGTTCATAGCTTGGTAGTCATCCTGCGTTGATGTTGGTGGCTTTCTGATAGATTTGATCATCTTTTTCTTCTGATGGTACGTAACTGGTACATCCGGTTGTTCGTCTGCAGCACCTTCTTTAGCCAGTCCGTCTGCTCTCTCGTTTCCTGGTATTCCACAATGAGACGGTATCCACTGCATGGCGACCCTGCGCTGGTTGCACAGTTCAGAAAGTAGGGCCTGTATAACTGGCAATTTTCTGGACTGAAGTGCTTGGAGTGCTGATCTTGCATCTGTCAGGAATACTACAGGCTGTGGACCGAGATTGGTGTTCAGTAGTTTCTCAGTTGCCACCTTGATTGCCTGGACTTCTGCATCATAGTTGTTACAGAATTTCCCCGTTGGTACTCTGACCGTATCCCTAGTGTTGTTTGGGTATTCTATGTACACTCCTGCTCCTCCATTCTTTACTGCATTCTGTGCTGACCCATCCGTGTATACTCGGACCCAGAGGTCCTGTGGGTATTCATCATCCAGGAAACTGAGAGTGACTGTCCTACGTTGCACGCTGTTCTGTTCATCCCTGTCGAATATTCCTTTCACTTTTGTGTGGATGTGTACTGGTAGTCCATGCTCCTCTCTCCCAAGGGGTTTGTTCTGGCACAGACTTTAGGGGCTGTTAACTTCAGGCAGGTCTGAGGTTTGTCTACGAAATCGTTTGGCCTGGTGGATAAAGCTGCTTCTTTTCAGTCGCCCCATTGCTAGGTTTTGGAATCTGTCCTTCATTGGATGGCTCGGCATACAGAGGAACTTTTCTGCCTGTGTTAGCACTTTCGTGTCTCTGCGTTCTCTCAGTGCTTGTATCCTCCCCATTTTTTCCATCTCCACTATAGGCGTTGATTTCATTGCCCCCGTGATGACCCTAAGCGCCTGGTTTTGCACCTTATCTAGCTCTTGTAATGTGGTGTTTGATGCTGGACACCACGCAGCTGACCCATATTCCAGGTGTGGTCGTATGCCCTGCTGGTAAACTTTACTAAGTATTTTCCCGCTGGCTCCCCATGTGGTTCCACTTAGTTTTCTCAGGATGGCTAGCTTCCTCCTGGCCTTTGTTGCTGCCTTGTTGATGTGCTGCTTCCATGTCAGCCTATCATCGAATGTAACTCCGAGATAGGTGGGTTGTTTATCCTCTCTCAGGAGCTCTTCGTTTATCTTGATGACACCAGCTTTTTGTTTGGGAGAGAGGGTGAAGAGCGTAGTGCTGCACTTGTCTGTGTTGATGCTGACACACCATCTATTTGCCCATGAGGTTGAGGCATCTATAGCTCTTTGTAGCAGTTTTCTGTGTTACGTGTGTGTACCTCCAAGGTCAATCAAATGTACGTGGTGGAAAGGGAAATAATGCATGTTTGAAAATGCTTCCTATGGCAAAGCCTGTTGATAACATTGCTGAAATTTGCTTTTCACGTGCAAGTCGTGACTATAGTGAACACATGTCACCCACTTTTCGGAAGGAACGGGCAATGGGTATGTTTGTAACATTTACCATTTTAGCCATGGCTCAGCGAAGACGCTTGACCAATGTTGACAGATGGAGAGCGATGGCATGGCTGCAGGATGATGTAGGGCTGCGAGAAGTTGCTAGGAGATTAGGAGTTGCCCACTCTGTCATACAAACTCTGTGTGATTGTTATAATGCAACCGGAAGTGTCGCAGAACAACGCAGATCAGGTCGTCCAAGGTCTACCACAAGACGGCAAGACACATTTGTTGTTGTATTGGCTCTCAGACAAAGAACAATCACAGTGTACCTATTCTTTCTTTGTCTCAGAGAGGACCCCCCCCTCTCTCTCTCTCTCCCCCAGAACCACAAGGGTATCAGTTATACAGCTGGGGGGATAAAAGAGAGAAAGTGTAGATCAGGATTCCCAAAGTGGTTGATATTGACCCTCAAGGTGTCGATATTGACCCCCAAGGGGTCGATGAACCCCATAGGGTCAATTGGGAGTTCATTAAACTTTTGGACAGAAGCAGTTTCTATTTACATTCCTACCTCCGAAATCGGCGAGTATCGTCCTGAATGGCGAGAGGACACCTGTCATTGTACAGGGAAAAGGGATACTCACGTAAAATCAGTCTCAGGTTAGATATTAACCTGAGATTTTGCCTCGTAATAGCGGGCATACGATTAAAAAAAACTTACTTTCCCAAGTTTGTACCTGGTTGAAGCTGGTTTTAGCCACACAAACGCATTTTTAACAAAGCCAAGGATCAGACTGAACCTGGAAGAGTGTGTTGACTTATGACTAAAATATCTCCACCCAAAAGTTAATGCTTATCGGCCACATCATTCCCGTTTATTAATTTAACCAGTGCAATGAAAAGGTAATGTTAAGAGATTGTGCCTTTGAAATCACTCCCTTATTTTATTAATTTTTTCTTTGTATCTTGGGTCAAGTAAGGATCAAGTATTTCATGGCAGGGACGAGACTCAAAAAAAAGAAGTTTGGGAACCTCTGATGTAGATGAATATAATATACCTACCTATGTAACAAGACATCCCTTTGCTCTTCTGTGAGAAAGGTAACTAGGGGTAACAAGATAAATTTAGTCCCATAGCAGATAATGCCTTAGGGGAGTACAGTGTTAGAGACTTCACTACACTAGGTCTCAGCTTTATGAGTTGGGGTGGCTGGTTCCCTTCCTCTATGCTTTTGCCTTCCCTCACTCAAAAGCAGAGTCAGGTACCTATTTATAACTGGGTAGACTGGTTTTTATGAATGTAGCAACATTGCCTTGAGAAGCGAGCGCTGTTACCACCTGTCACTCTGTGCTCTCACCAGGCATATCACATCCAGGTTCTAGACCAGGGGTAGGTAACCCAGGAGCTGCAGGATCTACTTTAAAAACACTCTCTCTAAAGATCTACCTTGACAAAATCTTGTCTGGTTTAAGGTTTCATAGTATCTGGAATTTGGAATAAATCCAACCAATATGTAACTTTTATCTCTGTGGCACAAGCTGCTTTCTGCAATCTCATCATTAGAGCAGTGGAAAATTAAAACTAATGCATAGAGGCATATCTGGAGTCATCCCTTATATAACCAGCAGCTATGCACAGTGCTACAATATACGGACGTGGAAGTGAACCTATGGAGAAAAGGAATAATTGTCAAATTGCCCAAGAAGGGAGATCTTGCAGACTGCAATAATTGGAGAGGAATAACTCTTCTCTCAGTTCCCAGCAAAATACTAGGCAGGATAATTATACAGAGATTCTCAAAAGCAGTAGACCACAAACTGAGGAAAGAACAAGCAGGATTTAGAAAGAACAGAAGATGTGTAGATCATATATTTACCCTCAGGAACATTATAGAGCAGTGCTCAGAATGGCAAAGACAGCTGTACATTAATTTCGTTGATTTTGAAAAGGCTTTTGACAGTATACATAGGGACAGTTTATGGAAAATACTGAGGGCTTATGGAATTCCAAGCTGCATAGTGTCAATCATAAAAAGCCTTTATGCCAACTTTACGTGTAGCATTGGGCAGAGCAACCTAACCTTTGAAGTGAAGACAGGAGTACGACAGGGATGCCCCTTATCAACCACTCTATTTTTAACAGTCATAGACTGGGTGATGCGCCAGACAACAGAGGGCAATTCAAGAGGAATAAGATGGACTACATTTTTCTACATTGGAAGATCTGGAATATGCAGATGACATTGCACTGCTAGCACATTCACATCAACACATCCAGGAAAAAACGGATAGACTCAATAAGTATAGCCAGCAGGTGGGCTTGAACATCAACCTAAAGAAGACGGAGGTCATGACGCTCAATGTGAGCAACCCTGAGCCCATATCAGTAAGGAATCAGCAACTGGAACAGACAGATGCCTTCACATACCTAGGATGCATAGTAACACCAGACGGCGGAGCAAGCAAAGACATCAACAACAGCATGAACAAAGCAAGAACAGCCTTTTTTAGTCTAAACAACATCTGGAGGTCCTCTCAGTACAGCACAAGTACAAAATTAGGATTATATCAGAGCTGTGTGCTTTCTGTGCTTCTCTATGGCGCGGAGAGCTGGAGAGTTACAGAGAAGGAAATGTCGAAATTGTCCTCTTTTCACACAACCTGCCTAAGAAAAATTCTCCGAATCTTTTGGCCGAATACCATCACCAACCAAGATCTGCTTACTCGGAGCAAGCAAGAGTACATGCACACCATCATAGCTGGCAGACGCTGGGGCTGGGTTGGCCATGTCCTCAGAAGAGACCCCGATGCCATCACAAGAACAGCTATGCTATGGACCCCTGAAGGAAAACGAAAGAGAGGCCGACCAAAAACAACTTGGCGGAGGACTGTGGAGGCTGAGATGCAAAGAATGAACCAGAGTTGGGGCACTGTACGAAGGATGGCCGCCGACCGAGCAAAGTGGAATCAGTTTATTGTTGCCCTACAAGACGCCACCAGGCGTAATGGCCACTGACTGCTTTGACGGTCGGCGACTAAGGATCAAAGAAAGAAAGATGGAGGCATATCTGGAGTCATCCTTATATAACCAGCAGCTATGCACAATGCTACAATATACGGACGTGGAAGTGAACCTATGTCTGTGAGGCTAATTACATCCTCATTGACTCTTGAAATCATCCACACACATCCTGGGATTCCCTCTGTGGTGAAACTTGTTGAGAACCTAGCATTGCGCATTAAGCTTGGAGAATTCACTTGAGCCCCAGGCGTAATTCTATGTTGTCTGCATGCAGAAGGATCTAACTGTGGACCCAGTGATAGGCAGGGGAAGCTGAGAAGTGGCTGTGTACAGGACGTGTCAATTCCTTGAGAGAGCCCATAATCGGAGTACAGTATTTTAGCTCTGCATAGTTGGAGATGTGTTGATGTGACATCAACACATCCAGGAAAAAACGGATGGACTTAATGGGTATAGCCAGCAGGTGGGCTTGAACGTCAGTCTAAAAAAGGCGGAGGTCGTGGTGCTCAGTGTGGGAAATGCTGGCCCCATGTCAGTAGGGAATCAGCAACTGGAACCATGGTGGCGCCGGACGGTGGAGCGGGGCGAGGACATCAGCGGCAGGATGAGGAGAACAGCCTTTTTTAGTCTAAACAACATCTGGAAGTCCTCTCAGTACAGCACAAGCACAGAATTAAGATTATATCAGAGCTGTGTTCTTCTCAATGGTGCGGAATTCTGGAGAGTTACAGAGAAGGAAATGTCGAAACTGTCCTCTTTTCACACAACATGCCTAAGAAAAATTCTCCGAATCTTTTGGCCGAATACCATCACCAACCAAGAGCTGCTTTACTTGGAGCAAGCAAGAGGATATGCACACCATCATAGCTGGCAGACGCTGGAGCTGGGTTGGCCATGTCCTCAGAAGAGACCCCGATGCCATCACAAGAACAGCTATGCTATGGACTCCTGAAGGAAAATGAAAGAGAGGCCGACCAAAAACAACTTGGCAGAGGACTATGGAGGCTGAGATGCAAAGAATGAACCAGAGTTGTGGCACTGTACGAAGGATGGCCACCGACCGAGCAAAATGGAATCAATTTGTTGTTGCCCTACAAGACGCCACCAGGCGTGATGGCCACTGACTGCTTTGAGGGTCGGCGGCTAAGGATCAAAGAAGAAATAGTTGGAGAGCCCCCTTGGATGGCGGGGAACGCACAGCATGCCACGTACTTCTTACTCCTAGCTTGGGACCAGATGTGATGATCCTTTAAATGCAAGCCAAGCTGGAGAAACTGGAGCTCATGACTTCAACTCAGTACGTTTCGGGATAGCAGAAAAGCCACAGGAAAAGCCTAGATCTACAATGTAGATAATACCAACTTGGTATTGACTGCTAAAGAGCAGGAAGCTTAGCAGCCCAAGTTAAAAAACAACAATAATTAAAATTAAATACTTTACCAAAATTTAAGTTCACTTCAAAGAAAAGATCACTTTCTGTATTATACAGTTGATGAATTTAAGTAAGCTAACTTGTGGGTTTTTTAACTGGGAATGTGGTTAAAGTATCTTTAAAGCTGGGGACACTGCGTTATTAAGCACTGGTGGGAGGTCAGTCTGAAATTTATCTAGGTTAAAAATTCTTTTCCACCCTCTCTGTCACCTAGAGATCTAATATATGATGCCTTGAGATCTACTGGTAGATCAAGAACGACCAGTTGACGACCCCTGTTTTAGACCTTCACCAACAGATGTTTACTTGTATACTTCATAGTGGATAGTCAGATGAAATATTATACATAACCTACTGAAGGGAACCAAACAGCAGCTGTTACAGCTGGGGTTAAAAATAAGTACAGATGAATAGGACATACCTATCTATATAACAGGGTGTACCCATTACTGAAATCTGTGAAGAAAGAGAAGAGTGCATAGACTCAAGAAAACCTGAAGAGACGTAACTTAAATGCTCCTCTTCTACCTTGGGGTGTAAAGGTTAGCCAATGGGAGCGCCATGCTATCCTATCAGCTGTCTTTCTTTTGGCCTTGTTCCAGTCCAGCCCTCGGTCCTTCAGAAATTGTCTGATGTTGTCATCCCAGCGATCTTTGGGTTGTTCTGGAGGTCTGGATCCATAGCTCTTGGTTTCCCATGTTTGTCGTGATAGCTAGGCTTCTCCCTTTCTGTAGACATGGCCAAACCATTACAACTGGGACTATTCTACTTGGTTCTGCAGGAGCTAGGTTTTGAGGTTATGAAGGGAAGTATTAAAACAGGAAACTAAAGCAACTTCATAGACAAGTGAGCAACTGTTGCAGCCATATTTTCCACAGAGTGAAAAAGAAGGATAATCATGGTGTGACATATGACATATTGTATCACTGTGGTGTTATTTACATATTAGCTTCATACGTACTAGTAAGTATGAATGTCATACCGACAGAAAATATGTGATATCACTGTTTGTATATTACTGATTCACTCATGTTCTTTTTTTTTCTTTTTTCAAGGGGGACACAGAATAGGCCAGGTTTTTTCCATCTATTTTATGATGCCATTCCTAGCTGTCAGTTCTGCCCTGCTTGTGTACAACTGGTCAGTTATACAGATATGTTGTCTGGTTACTTATTGTTGTAAACAGTGTTTTATTTTCTATATTAGACTTTAAATACCACCCCATTGCATGTATCAGAGCATGTATACACTGCTTAGCGCAAACTACGCTGGCTTAGCATGTCCGCCGTATGGAAGATGGTTGCATCCCAAAAGACATCTTCTATGGACAACTAGCAGATGGCAAAAGAACACAGCTATGACTGAAGGGGCTATTATTATTGTTACCATCCCATTGATGCGCTGTTTTCTCAATTACCATAATTTCCCTTTTCGCTCCCTATAGAGGGGTGAAGCCATGACTCCTGCTGATACCCAGTAAGCCTGCATCAGAGCACCCATACAGCGGTATTTTCTGTTGCAATTTTTAAAATGTTACCAGCCTCCACACACAGCCTAAAACTGGATGCCTCTTATGACTTACTTGAGGGGTTAGTCTTTCTATTCTTTCTTTGTCTCAACAGAGACCCCTGAAAACTACACGGGGCATTACCAGAATTGATAGGGAACATTTGCTTTTTGAAAATGCTGCATAAAAATGAATGATTTACTGTAGATGTGAATTCTGTGCGCTTTAATAAAGAAAAAAACTTTTTTCTCTGTTCCTCATATGTTGGGCATCTTGGAAGCAGATGTTCAGCAGTCATTTTATCAGTGCCACAGTCACACTCAGTGGTAGTTCCTATCTTTAGCTTGTTGAATAAGTGGTATCCCAATCTGTTGGGGCCCGTGCGGAGTCTGAAGATTATCACTTATGGATGACCTAAGAGTAGTACTCCACAAACTGAGCCAGCAATGCAAACGAGTTGTAGTGCAGTGGATCCCATCTCATTGCAACATCTCCGGCAGTGAAGAAGCTGACAGACTGGCAAAGGAAGGTGGAAAGCTACATCAGCCTGATACAAAACTTTTGAAGAAGCCAAGAGTTTTATCAGAAGCAGATACAGGAACAAATGGGAAGCAGAACGTCCAGGCCACACAAAAAAATGATTCATACTACCAGCTCAACAGAAGAGAAGTAGACACATTCATATGTGTGCATTTTTATTTAGCTATTATGTCACCAAGGCTCTTTTATATAATGTAGCATTGCAAGTATGTGTCATCATTATTAATTTTTTGTGTGTGAAATTCTGAGTAGTCTCATACTCTTCTGCACAAGACAACAGGAGGCTGGCACTTGGGAGTCATGACCCAAGTTGGCCTGCCCCCCTTAGAGTGTAAAGGAGATTAAGGGGCCGAAACACTTGATCAACAGGGGGACTTCTTCTGATGATCAGATTGCCTCATGTTGTATCTCTCTGTATAGAGTTTTCTACCATTGTCTGAAAGTTTTGCAATAAAATAATTGTATATGTGGAACATTTGATTTAATCAGCCAGGGTTGTAATAGACACATATACAGAGATCCGAACCTTACATAAACGTAACATCATCATCCTCATTGTCCTATGCTCTCCACTACTACCGTCTATCTCTAGGTATCCCTCGAGAGTGTTTGTGGGAGATACTTACTGTTACTTCGCTGGGATGACTTTTGCAGTGGTTGGAATATTGTCCCACTTCAGCAAGACCATGCTGCTGTTCTTCATCCCACAAGTTGTCAACTTTGTGTACTCTGTCCCACAGCTGTTCCACTTTGTCCCGTGTCCTAGGCATCGTCTACCCAGGTGAGTGGTAAGTGGGTTGGGTTCCACTCTGAGAAACAGCAATCAAGAAGGCCACAGCTACATGTTCTAGAGCATGGGATGGCAACTAGTTGATCCAAATCTACCAGTAGATGATTTGATAGATCTTTAGGTGGCTACGGGGGAAAAAAAAGAAAGACAAACTAGGGAAATTTCGAACTAGACCTCTCCCACCTGCATTTTAAATCGCAGTGTCCCGAGATCAAAGGTACTTTTTCGGCATTTCCTGTTAGTGTCCTTGAGCTGGGTACTAAACTATATTCGTGAACTGCATGAGATAGTAATGCGACCTTTTCTTTGTAAGGTTCATCATCCCCCCTGCTAATAATGTCACACACACGCACGCACGCGGGGTAGATCTTTAGAGCGCTCAGTATTACTAATGTACATCCCAAAAGCTCCTGGGTTGCCAACCTCTGTTCTAGAGCAAGTGTTGTCAACCTTTTTCGGTTCCCGTACCTCCTTGGCTTTTAGTAAACTTTCCTGTACCTCGTATTCAATATGAGGAAAAAAATTCTTGAGTTTACCATGCATTCCTGTAGAAGAAAATGAATAAACAGAAAAATAAATTTGTTACAAAGAAAACTGTATACGGTAGGTAACGTTTTTAGTAACATAAAGTTGTTAAATGTTTCTCAGAACACAGTCAAATTAATAAACGCAGCTCGTAATTCTGTTTCTTATGTGCCAGTGTTATTTTTGGTCTGTCCGTCTACCTGTCTCGTTCTGAGTGTGTACATGTATTTGTCTCATTCTGAGTGTGTACATGTGCCTGTCTCATGCTGAGTGTGTACACGTGCCTGTCTTGTTCTGAGTATGTACATGTATACCTGTCTTGTTCTGAGTGTGTACGTGTAGCTGTCTCGTTCTGAGTGTGTAAATGTACCTGTCTCATTCTGAGTATGTACACATACCTCTCTCGTTCTGAGCATGTACATGTCTAGTTCTGAGTGTGTACATGTGTCATTCTGAGTGTGTACATGTACCTGTCTTGTTCTGAGTGTGTACGTATAGCTGTCTTGTTCTGAGTGTGTACATGTACCTATCTTGTTCTGAGTGTGTACATGTACTTGTCTTGTTCTGAGTGTACATGTACCTGTCTTGGTCTGAGTTTGTACTTGTACCTGTCTCGTTCTGAGTGTGTACATGTACTTGTCTCGTTCTGAGTGTGCACATGTACCTGTCTTGTTCTGAGTGTGTACATGTACTTGTCTCATTCTGAGTGTGTACATGTGCCTGTCTCATACTGAGTGTGTACACTTGCCTGTCTCGTTCTGAGTATGTACATGTACATATACCTCACTCGTTCTCTGTCCATATACCTCACTAGTTCTTATGTTGTGCATTTACCTGTTTCCTTTTTTAGGCTGTCCTCTCACATGCTTGGTCTGTTTGATGACTGCTTCATTATCTATCTATTCATTTACCTCTCTTATTCTCTATCTGTCAGTATACCTCTCTCATTCTCAATCTGTACATTTACCTTTCTCATTCTCTATCTGTACATATACCTCACTCATTCTCTGTCTGTCCATATATCTCACTCATTCTCTGTCTGTTCATATACCTCTCTTATTCTTTGTCTGTCTATATACCTCTCATTCTCTGTCTGTCCATATACCTCTCTTATTCTTTGTCTGTCTATATACCTGTCTCATTCTTGGTCTGGCCATATACCTCTCTTATTCCTTGTCTGTCTATATAACCTTTCTTATTCTTTGTCTGTCTATATAGCCTCTCTTATTCTTTGTCTGTTTATATACCTCTCATTCTTGGTCTGGCCATATACTTGTCTCGTTCTTGGTCTGGCCGTATACCTGTCTCATTCTTGGTCTGGCCATATACCTCTCTCATTCTTGGTCTGGCCGTATACCTGTCTCATTCTTGGTCTGGCCATATACCTGTCTCATTCTTGGTCTGGCCGTATACCTGTCTCGTTCTTGGTCTGGCCGTATACTTCTCTCATTCTTGGTCTGGCCGTATACCTGTCTCGTTCTTGGTCTAGCCATATACCTGTCTCATTCTTGGTCTGGCCGTATACCTCTCTCGTTCTTGGTCTGGCCATATACCTGTCTCATTCTTGGTCTGGCCGTATACCTGTCTCATTCTTGGTCTAGCCATATACCTCTCATTTTTTGTTGATCCATGTATCTGTCTAGTTCTCTGCCTATCAGTATACCTCTTTCTGCATGCCTCCTGTGCTTCTCTAGTTCTCTCTGTCTATAGTTTCTTTTCCTCTATCTGTGTACGACTTTCTTCCCATGACCTCACCGTCCAACCATTGTTTAGGCGATACTGGTCCAGTCCTAACGTGTTTTCCTCTCACAGACTCAACGCAGAGACTGGTAAACTTGACATGAGTTGTACAACATACCGAACTGACAGCCTGCACCCGCTGGGCCAGTTCTGCATCCGTGTCTTCTCTCTTCTTCGTCTCATCTCCATACAGTCCGGGGTTGGAGAGGATGGCATGTACACTCAGGTAGAGAATAACTACATTATTTCTGACCCTCATTTAAAAAAAATATGATTTTTATTTGTTTGGATGAATTGAAGGTTTTTATGTGGACAATCATAAAAGTTTTGGACAATTGTAGACGTTTTGGACAGTCATAACAGTTTTGGACAATCGTAAAAGTTTTGGACAATTGTAGAAGTTTTGGATAGTCATAAAAGGTTTGGACAATCGTAAAAGTTTTGGACAGTCATAAAAGGTTTGGACAATCATAACAGTTTTGGACAATCATAACAGTTTTGGGGACCAAAGATGCAGCAAGAGAGATGAATGCAGTCAGCAACTCATAGCTTGACTGCTTGCGTCAGGGTCAGCGAACCAGAGCTGACCAAGACCCTACACCTCCAAGTGGTGGTCCTGGAAACAGGCTGCATCACTGCAGTCTGGCTGAGAGAGTAGGGATCGAAGTGGGAAGGCAAACCCGGTCCCAAAAAATGCTGTACTGAAGTCGGATGTGTTGGCTGAAAGGCGCAAATATTGCAGCTTCGCTGTAAACGGACACAACGCAAACAACGTCCTTTTCAGGACGAACGAAGAAGAAGAAGAATAACAGTTTTGGACAATTGTAGAAGTATTGGACAATTGTAGAAGTATTGGACAATTGTAGAAGTATTGGACAATTGTAGAAGTATTGGACAATTGTAGAAGTTTTGGACAATTGTAGAAGTTTTGGACAATTGTAGAAAGTTTTTGACCATGTTAGAAAGTTATTGACCGTGTTAGAAAGTTATTCACTATGACGACCCAGAGTCCGCTGGGAGGACAACATTAGACAATCTTTGAAGGACCGAGGACTAGAATGGAACCAGGCCAGGAGGAAGACAGCCGATAGGATAGTCTGGCGCTCTCTTCCAAACCTCTACACCTCACGGTAGAAAGGGATTGGACAATTGTAAGTAAGTTTTGGACAATTGACAATTGTTAGAAGTTATTGGACAATTGTAGAAGTTAGAAGTTATTTGGACAATTGTAGAAAGTTTTCACCATTGTAGAAGTTTTTCACCATTGTTAGAAAGTTATTGGACCATTGTAGAAAGTTATTGGACAATTGTAGAAGTTTTTGGACAAATGTAGAAGTTATTGGACAATTTAGAAGGTTATTCACCATGTTAGAAGGTTATTCATCAAGTTAGAAAGTTATCACCATGTTAGAAAGTTATTCACCAAGTTAGAAAGTTATTCACCATGTTAGAAAGGTATTAACCATGTTAGAAAGTTATTCACCATGTTAGAAAGTTATTCACCATGTTAGAAAGTTATTCACCATGTTAGAAAGTTATTCACCATGTTAGAAAGTTATTCACCATGTTAGAAAGTTATTCACCATGTTAGAAAGTTATTCACCATGTTAGAAAGTTATTCACCATGTTAGAAAGTTATTCACCATGTTAGAAAGTTATTGACCATGTTAGAAAGTTATTGTCCATGTTAGAAATTTATTCACATTGTAGAAAGTTATTGGACAATTTTAGAAAGTTGGAGTGGACAATTGTAGAAAGTATTGGACAATTGTAGAAAGTAAGTTTTGGACAATTGAGAAGTTTTGAAAATTGAAAGTTTTGGCCGACAATTGTAGAAAAGTTTTGAACAAGTACTTGGACAATTGTAGAAGTTTTGGACAATTGTAGAAGTTTTGAACAATTGTAGAAGTTTTGGACAATTGTAGAAGTTTTGGACAATTGTAGAAGTTTTGAACAATTGTAGAAGTTTTGGACAATTGTAGAAGTTTTGGACAATTGTAGAAGTTTTGGACAATTGTAGAAGTTTTGGACAATTGTAGAAGTTTTGGACAATTGTAGAAGTTTTGGACAATTGTAGAAGTTTTGGACAATTGTAGAAGTTTTGGACAATTGTAGAAGTTTTGGACAATTGTAGAAGTTTTGGACAATTGTAGAAGTTTTGGACAATTGTAGAAGTTTTGAACAATTGTAGAAGTTTTGGACAATTGTAGAAGTTTTGGACAATTGTAGAAGTTTTGGACAATTGTAGAAGTTTTGAACAATTGTAGAAGTTTTGGACAATTGTAGAAGTTTTGAACAATTGTAGAAGTTTTGAACAATTGTAGAAGTTTTGGACAATTGTAGAAGTTTTGAACAATTGTAGAAGTTTTGGACAATTGTAGAAGTTTTGGACAATTGTAGAAGTTTTGAACAATTGTAGAAGTTTTGGACAATTGTAGAAGTTTTGGACAATTGTAGAAGTTTTGAACAATTGTAGAAGTTTTGAACAATTGTAGAAGTTTTGAACAATTAGAAGTTTTGTAGAAGTTTTGAACAATTGTAGAAGTTTTGAACAATTGTAGAAGTTTTGAACAATTGTAGAAGTTTTGGACAATTGTAGAAGTTTTGAACAATTGTAGAAGTTTTGGACAATTGTAGAAGTTTTGAACAATTGTAGAAGTTTTGAACAATTGTAGAAGTTTTGGACAATTGTAGAAGTTTTGAACAATTGTAGAAGTTTTGAACAATTGTAGAAGTTTTGGACAATTGTAGAAGTTTTGAACAATTGTAGCGGACAATTGTAGAAGTTTTGAACAATTGTAGAAGTTTTGAACAATGTAGAAGTTTTGGGACAATTGTAAGTTTTTGAACAATTGTAGAAGTTTTGAACAATTGTAGAAGTTTTGAACAATTGAAGTTAGTAGAAGTTTTGAAGTTTTGAACAATTGTAGAAGTTTTTGGAACAATTGTAGAAGTTTTGAACAATTGGTAGAAGTTTTGAAACAATTGTTTTAGGAGTTTTGAACAATTGTAGAAGTTTTGGACAATTGTAGAAGTTTTGAACAATTGTAGAAGTTTTGGACAATTGTAGAAGTTTTGGACAATTGTAGAAGTTTTGGACAATTGTAGAAGTTTTGAACAATTGTAGAAGTTTTGGACAATTGTAGAAGTTTTGGACAATTGTAGAAGTTTTGAACAATTGTAGAAGTTTTGGACAATTGTAGAAGTTTTGAACAATTGTAGAAGTTTTGAACAATTGTAGAAGTTTTGAACAATTGTAGAAGTTTTGGACAATTGTAGAAGTTTTGGACAATTGTAGAAGTTTTGAACAATTGTAGAAGTTTTGAACAATTGTAGAAGTTTTGGACAATTGTAGAAGTTTTGGACAATTGTAGAAGTTTTGGACAATTGTAGAAGTTTTGGACAATTGTAGAAGTTTTGGACAATTGTAGAAGTTTTGAACAATTGTAGAAGTTTTGGACAATTGTAGAAGTATTGGACAATTGTAGAAGTATTGGACAATTGTAGAAGTATTGGACAATTGTAGAAGTTTTGGACAATTGTAGAAGTTTTGGACAATTGTAGAAGTATTGGACAATTGTAGAAGTTTTGGACAATTGTAGAAGTTTTGGACAATTGTAGAAGTTTTGGACAATTGTAGAAGTTTTGGACAATTGTAGAAGTATTGGACAATTGTAGAAGTATTGGACAATTGTAGAAGTTTTGGACAATTGTAGAAGTATTGGACAATTTGTAGACAATTGTAGAAGTTTGGACAATTAGAAGTTTTTTGACAATTGTAGAAGTTTGGACCAATTGTAGAAGTATTTTGGACAATTGTAGAAGTTTTGGACTCAATTGTAGAAGTTTTGGGACAATTGTAGAAGTTTTGGACAATTGTAGTTTTGCGCAGTAAAGTTTTGGACAATTGGTAGAAGTTTTGGACAATTGTTAGAAGTTTTGAACAATTGTAGAAGTTTTGGACAATTGTAGAAGTTTTTTTAGAGACATTGTAGAAGTTTTGGGGACAATTGTAGAAGTCAAAGTTTTGGAAACAATTTGTAGAAGTTTTGGCACAATTGTAGAAGTTAGAAAGTAGTTTTGGACAATTGTAGAAGTATTGGACAATTGTAGAAGTTTTGGACAATTGTAGAAGTTTTGAACAATTGTAGAAGTTTTGGACAATTGTAGAAGTTTTGGACAATTGTAGAAGTTTTGAACAATTGTAACATATGGTAGAAGAATAGAAGTTTTGTTTTACAATTGTAGAAGTTTTGGACAATTGTTTTAGAGAAGTTTTTGAACAATTGTAGAAGTTTTGAACAATTGTAGAAGTTTTGGACAGTTTGTACGAAGTTTAGAACAATTGTAGAAGTTTTGAGTACAATTGTAGAAGTTTTGAACAATTTTAGTTCGCCAATAGTTTTAGAAGAGAGAAGTTTTGACAATTGTAGAAGTTTTGGAACAATTGTAGAACTCAGAAGAGAAGTTGTAAAGTTTTGGACAATTGTAGAAGTTTTGAACAATTGTAGAAGTTTTGAACAATTGTTAGAAAGTTTTGGACAATTGTAGAAGTTTTGACAATTGTAGAAGTTTTGAGAAGTGTAGAGACTTTTTGACAATTGTAGAAGTTTTGGACACATTGTGAAGTTTTGAACAATTGTAGAAGAAGTTTTGGACAATTGTAGAAGTTTTGGACAATTGTAGAATTTTTTGGAACATTGTTGTAGAAGTTTTGGGACAATTGTAGAAGTTTTGGGAACAATTGTAGAAGTTTTGAACAATTGTAGAAGTTTTGGACAATGGAGAACAATTGTAGAAGTTTTTGAACAATTGTAGAAGTTTAGAACAAGTTGTAGAAAGTTTTGAACAATTGTAGAAGTTTTTGAACAATTGGTAGAAGTTTTTTGAACAATTGTAGAAGTTTTGGACAATTGTAAAATTTGTAGAAGTTTTGGACAATTGTAGAAGTTTGGACAATTGTAATGAAGTTTTGAATGTGTAGAGAAGTTTTGGACAATTGTAGAAGTTTTGGACAATTGTAGAAGTTTTGAACAATTGTAGAAGTTTTGGACAATTGTAGAAGTTTTGGACAATTGTAGAAGTTTTGAACAATTGTAGAAGTTTTGAACAATTGTAGAAGTTTTGAACAATTGTAGAAGTTTTGAACAATTGTAGAAGTTTTGAACAATTGTAGAAGTTTTGAACAATTGTAGAAGTTTTGTACAATTATTGTAGAAGTTTTGAACAATTGTAGAAGTTTTGACAATTGTTAGAAAAGTTTTGGACAATTGTAGAAGTTTTTGAAGAACATTGTAGAAGTTTTGGACAATTGTAGAAGTTTTTGAACAATTGTAGAAGTTTTGGGACAATTGTAGAAGTTTTGAACAATTGTAGAAAGTTTTGAACAATTGTAGAAAGTTTTTTGAACAATTGTAGAAGTTTTGAACAATTGTAGAAGTTTTGAACAATTGTAGAAGTTTTGGACAATTGTAGAAGTTTTGAACAATTGTAGAAGTTTTGAACAATTGTAGAAGTTTTGAACAATTGTAGAAGTTTTGGACAATTGTAGAAGTTTTGAACAATTGTAGAAGTTTTGAACAATTGTAGAAGTTTTGAACAATTGTAGAAGTTTTGAACAATTGTAGAAGTTTTGGACAATTGTAGAAGTTTTGGACAATTGTAGAAGTTTTGAACAATTGTAGAAGTTTTGGACAATTGTAGAAGTTTTGAACAATTGTAGAAGTTTTGAACAATTGTAGAAGTTTTGAACAATTGTAGAAGTTTTGAACAATTGTAGAAGTTTTGAACAATTGTAGAAGTTTTGAACAATTGTAGAAGTTTTGAACAATTGTAGAAGTTTTGAACAATTGTAGAAGTTTTGAACAATTGTAGAAGTTTTGAACAATTGTAGAAGTTTTGAACAATTGTAGAAGTTTTGAACAATTGTAGAAGTTTTGGACAATTGTAGAAGTTTTGAACAATTGTAGAAGTTTTGAACAATTGTAGAAGTTTTGAACAATTGTAGAAGTTTTGAACAATTGTAGAAGTTTTATAACTTTATTCACTATAATCACTTGACCTTATTACCAAAAATTACATGTCTTTGTTCACTATAATCATGTTGTTTTTTTCACTGTAATCACATAGTTTTATTCACTATAATCACATAGTTTTAATTACTATAATCACATATCTTTATTCACAATAATCACAGTTTTATTCACTATAAACACATAGTTTTATTCACTATATATCACATAGCTTTAATCACATAGGTTTATTCACTATAATCACATAGCTTTATTCACTATAATCACAAAGTTTTGTTCACTATAATCACAGTTTTATTCACTATAATCACATAGTTTTATTCACTATTATCACATAGCTTTACTCACTATAACCACATAGCTTGATTCACTATAATCACATAGCTTTATTCACTATAATCACATAGTTTTATTCACTATAATCAGTTTTATTCACAATAATCACAGTTTTATTCACTATAATCACAGATTTATTCACTATAATCACAGTTTCATTCACTATAATCACAGATTTATTCACTATAATCACAGTTTCATTCACTATAATCACATAGTTTTATTCACCATAATCACATAGCTTTATTCACTAGAATCGCATAGCTTTATTCACTATAATCACATAGCTTTATTCACTATAATCACATAGCTTTATTCACTATAATCACATAGCTTTATTCACTATAATCACAGTTTTATTCACTATAATCACAGTTTTATTCACTATTGTCACACACGGCTGTTTGCCAGCGATCTTTTAGTTATTTCCCCTTTTCCCCCGACCGCGCTATTTATAGCCCATTTGACAGAGGTCACGTGGTCAACTTCCTAATGGGAAAAACATGTGGCGATGTTTACTTTTGATAGGGCTTAATTAATGCTTTTAGGCTACTTTATTATTATAAATACCGGCTTTAATTTTGCGTAAAGCTAGACTAGAAATGTTAGAGTAAATTTTAGAACAAGAACAAACATTTTATCACAATTAGAACAGAAGATATAATAGTCTGAAATAGTGTAAAATTTACGTTTTTTTTTATATTTTTTTGGTTATGTTATGTAGGCTTGAATTTCTTTGCAGTCGACTTTCGTCGGTGAATGGCATGTGGTACATCGCGATGAAACATCCAACAATAATCGGCAAGCATGGTCACACTCCACCGTCCTTGATAACGTGACTCCATTACGGCGATATCTTGATGGAATCGTTCTCCATGTTCATCGCTGACTTCGCCAAGGTTGTCAGGGAAAAAGTCAAGATGCGAATCGAGCAAATGGATTTTGAGGGACATGTTACAGCCCATAATTCTGTATGCATCTATGCACTGCTTAACAATATGCACATAGTCGACAGATTTGTGATTTCCCAGAAAGTTATCGACGTTCGATTTGAATGCCATCCATGCGCGAAGTTCACTACCATGTAACAAGTTCTCGAATTGTTTGTCTGCAATAACTTTCCTAATATGAGGTCCTACAAAGATACCTTCCTTTATCTTTGCATCGCTAACTTGCGGAAACTTTTCTCGAAGATAAGTGAAAGCTTTGCTCATTTTATCTAATGCTTTTACGAAATTCTTCATGAGCCCCAACTTTATATGTAACGGTGTTAAAATGATGCTGTCTTTGTTAACTAATGGCTCGTGTATTACATTTTTTTATGCCCGAGCTGCATATACGATCCCTGATAGGCCACACCTTTCTTGCATAATGTTCCTGTCTGTTGCGGCTGTCCCATTCACATAGGAAGCAACAAAATTTAGTATACCCAGTCTGCATTGCCCGTGAGAATTGCAATGACCTTTAGGTCTCCACAAATCCGCCATTGGTAGTCATTGTACTTTATTTTTGCCAAAAGTATAGCCATATTGTCATAAGTTTCTTTCATATGAACAGAGTAGGCGACTGGAATTTTGCAATAGCAAATGTCATCATCCATCTCAAAGTATTGAACAAGTTCTCTGTGTCTATGACGAAATTTAGATATCAAAGTATTGGGCGCTAAAAGATTCCATTCTTTGAGTCGCGAACCGAGTAATTCCACTTGTCCTTTGGTAACAGCGAGATTCACGTATTAGATCTGAAAGGTTAATTAAGTGTGTAACACCATCATTCACCGGTATATAATCCGAGTCAGAATTAGTTTTTGAAGCAGGGTAAACTATAATCACTTTCTGATGGTCATTCATTCACGTCCAAAAACGGATATTGTTCTGGTGGAACTAGGGATCGGACACGTGATTGGATCACGTGACACTGGTTTCGAAACCGATTCAATATTTGGATAAACCACAGACTTTCTAGTTTTAAAAGTGAAACCATGGATATTTGTCAAGCAGAAGTAAAAATCAGTAGTGTGATTTGTATGTTCACGCCATATTACTGGCACTCCAAAAGGCATCGACTTATGCTTCGGCGATTTTCGTAACCAACCTGCCAATGTATTTGCACAAGTCGAACAAACTGCATTTGGCTTCCAAGATTCATTTGCATCATCAACTTTCGAATCGAAATAAAGTTCATATGCTTTCTTTAGTAATGGTGTAAAGTTTTTCTGGTGAACACGATCGGTAAAATATCCGCACACGTAACAGAACAGATCAGCCGAATTTCTACAACTTCTAGAAGCCATATTTCGCTCAGAATTATTTCAAAATACAGTAACTATTGGAAAAATAGCGTAACATATGTCATGCATCTTTTAGCAGTATAAAAAGTGGAATTATTTTGCATTTTATTAATTTTTAATAAGTTATGTAGTAAAAATGAAACGGAGCACATAACGGTTTCCCAAAAATATATGTATTCACAAATATCTTAAAAACCTGACGTGATAGAGATAAACGGATTTCAAATTTGAAATCAGCGCAAAAAACTGACATAAGAACACTTATTCTTATATAAGAAAGAAAAATGTTGTTTGTCAGTGTTATTGAAACATTAAATTGCAAGGCCACATTTATTACCTTAAAATAACACACCCAATTGTCCCCAAAAACATGAAAGCTAACAATTATCTCAATGATACATCACGATGGTCATGTAAAAATGAGTATGGTCATGAGTAAAACGAAATGTTCAATTTAATAGATAAATAGGTGTATTTAATAAATACATCTATTAAATGATTTCCACACTCTGTTAATTCTGTCAATCTCAAGCAACAACTGCCATAATTTGCTCTAGCCCCAAAATTTCGCTCAATTATCATTCACACTTCCTTTTTTTTTATAGGATGAATCTGTACATTCACAGATGGAGAAATTTGTAACAAATGAGTTTCCATTATAAATTTTAATTGTGAAGTTATATTTTTAATACCTCTGGCGCGTCTTTCAATTTTCAATCTTCTCTGTTTTCTCTCCTGTGCCCACGTAAGACCTACTGTTTCCTTCATGGCTATTGCTAATTCTTTGGATATTCTAACTCTACTTTCAATGCCTGCTTTCCCTGCAAATTTTCCTGACGTGACGTTTTTCTGAACAGCGTTGTAGTTCATGTGCCTGCTGCAGGTCTAATGAATCAGTTGATGTTCCAGCAATATGTTTTCTAACAGTGTGGAGCAATTGAGATCGCTTACGTTTTTTGTTGGCGTTTTTCTGGTGACTGATGTTTCTCTTCTATGTTTAATTAGTTTTTTGTAGTACAAAATAGGCTGTCCTCTGGTTTTGCATTTTTATGATATTACTTTTTGCTGTTTTCTAGTTTTTTTTATTCTAACAATGGATGTGAATAGGGGTTCTTCCTTTTGTGTTAGGTGGTTGTGAAGGGGGCTTGGGGGCTTAGCAAAAAATAACTGTTGTACTGTGATGTCGCTTTTGAAGACAGGCGAGGTGGATGTACTTGTCCAGTATGTATAACTGACTTGGTAGGTGTAGATTGTGGCAACAAAAAACTGGGCATGCTTAGGGTGAGTAGTGTTATCCACCTCCAAAAATGAATAATGGTATCGCTTCTTTAATGTGAGCTGGCACATCAACCTCAATTTGGAACCTCCATCCAAACCTAATGAAAATAAACCTCATCACTGTTATGTGGGAGCATATGGCAAAACACATATCCAACCTCATACAAAAACTGAGTTAAAGAACCTCCAACCTGTCATTGGGACTACAGGCTAAAAATCTTAAGGACTACTACATACAGAATAACTGGGGGGACTACAAGCTAACTGACTGACTACAACTAAAGCCTTTTCCTGTTTACCCTGTAACCAGCCTTAATTGACTGACTACAAAACTAACTGGACTGACTACAGCTAAATTATGGACATGGACTTAAATGAAGGGGTCAGAAAGGAAATTTTTTTCCAGCGAAAGGGGATGTTTCAAGGGGGACAGTCAGCTTAGGAAGCTTAGCTATTTTTTTTTTAAGGGATAACCACCTCTACAAAAAACAGGATAGGGAAGGCTTGGCAACTTGGGGTTTATCATCCTGTTTAATTAAACTCCAACACTAAAGAACAGATCAATGGACCACCCATTCATAAACATCATGTTTCGGGTGGGATTTTCTTTTTTGGGAAGTAAACCTCGCTTGCCCAACAGGGAACAGGTTGAGGGACCATTTTATTGAAGTTTCTTTTAATTGGTATTTCCATTTTTAGTTTTTTTTACAACTTTCATGTTGTATTGTGGGACAGAGGAATAGCTTTTTTTTTTTTTTTTCCCAAGGATTAGTAACTTGGCGCTGTTTTACAATGGGGGGGGTGAAGACACCACACTTCTTTTTTTAAGGAATTATTGCCCCGTCCTTTTAGGAGTTTTTTTTTTGTTTAATTTTTAAATGAAAACCCTAGGGATAACCCACAAACCAAAAAAAAAAATTGTAATAATAAATTTTTAGTTCGGGGGAATTTGCTGCCCCCCCAGATTTGGGGCGGGATTGTTTTTTCAATTTCTGTTACCGTTTAATTCCAAAAAAGCTTTTTTCTAGCCCATATAAAGGAAAAAACAGATCATTAAACGAAAATTTAGCAACTCTCAGGTTCGGTTTGCTTTTCTCAAAAAGTATTGGAAAATTGAAGAAAAAACAGTGAAACGTGTTTGGTGTTTGGAAATAAAAAAAGGTTAATTTTTCTCTTTTTTAAGCAGGCTAAAAACAGTTGGCAACCAAAATTTTTTTTCAGGCTTTTGTAATGCCAAAAAAAATTAAAATAAACCCAGTTTGCCCCACAGTTCGCCCATTCTTTTCTCGTTTTTTTTGAAAAACCCCTTAACAATGGTTTAGATTGGATGCAAAGGGGGAAAATAAACAAGCTCAATAAGCATTTTTTTATAGAAACTTATCAAACCCAATGGCCGATTTTTCGTTTGTTATTTTAAATTAAAAAAAAGATTTCTTGCACACCACTTGGAATGTTAGGATCATTCTGTAGTTAAAATTATGGTTTTATGTCTTTCCAGAAATGTGCTGACTATATTTTCCGATGGCCTGGTAACAGGCTTTTCAAGACCTTTCATTTCTGCCTCCTTTTTGAGTTTTGTATTCGTATTATTTTGGTAACACAACTCCCAAAAAATAGTCGAATGCTGGTGTGGGTAAATTTCATCTGATACAATTGTTAATTCCAAACACCCAAAACATGTATTTTCTTAACGTAATTAAGAAAAGTTCAAAGTTTTCTGATTGAAACGTGTTTTTTGGAAGTTAATGCTCTCTTGCCACAGGCTCTGCACAGTGCACTGGCACAATTCATATGATGCAAACAGTATGTTCCATTTCGTTTGTTATGTAGTATAGTTTTAAAAAGTGTGTATGTATAAAAGATTTCCAAAGGAAAATATTTGGGCAACTATCAAGTCTAACACCACATGTAGAATGCTTATATCTGGTAAATGGAAAGAAGATTATACAAACAGTTACTTAGCAATTCTTTGGCAGCCGTCGTTGGTCAGTATCAAAAAGGATTTGCTACCTGAAAAAACTAATGGAAACAGTCAGTTATCTCACACAACCAATTAAAAAAAAAATTCATATTATAATAAAAGGTTAACAAGATTGAAACTAAAGAAAGGTCGACTTGAAAGATATAACAAAGTATGTGGAAGTAATTAATCTATAGATTTTACATGTTTTCTAGACGCTTATATACGTAGCTAAATTTTCATTATAAATGAATGAAAATGCCAAAAACAGCTGGTGCTTTACAAAAAGTCCCATTTTTTTATACAACCTTTATTTAAGATTTGTGAGTATCAGAAATGCCCTTTACAGTAATTTAAATGCTTATAAAATCTGGTGACAATATCTTATTTTATGAATTTCCTCAAATGATGACGCTGTTTTCAAAAGTCTGTAACTCCGTCAAAACTAATTTCAAACAAATAAAAATGCAATCAAAAATAGAGCAGAGAACAAAGTTATAGTACACAAAAGAATTTTAGCGCTGTGTTTATCCAGAACGAGTGTGTAATGATTTATATTTTACTGATTTTACACACACATCAGCTGATTTTCCCCGCCAAAAACTTAAATAGTCTTTTACGGTGCACACGAAAATTTTATACCCGGTGTCAGAATTCCGGTCACCGAAACTAAAAGAGCGCTCTGGTATAGGGCACAAACAGCCGTGCACATAGCTTTATTCACTATAACCACATAGCTTTATCCACTTTTATCACATAGCTTTATTCGCTATCATCACATAGTTTTATTCATTATACTGTCATAGAACAAATGGTGAGAAGACAATGCTGGTGTTGGATAGAACATTGAGGAAACTTGCTAATAGAGTTACTAAGCAGTCCTTGTTCTGGAATCCTCATGGTACAAAGATAGTGGGAGACAGAGCAACATATAGAGATGAACAATGGAGACAGAAATGAAAGGGATAAAGAAATGAAAAGACCTTACGTGGATGGCAGATTGACAGGAAGATTTGGCATGAATTTTGAAAGCCTCTGCTCATTGGGGAGTTGAGGGATGATGAAACAGGGATTATGTAGTGTCTTTCTCTATATTAAATGTCTTCTAGTAAACACAGGGTTCATTTATAACCCTCCAGTCCCAAAGGAGCATAGGCCTTCAACAAACACATGCCAAGTCCTTCTGTCACGTGCCATCATCTCAAGTTCTTTCCACGTTCTTATCATTTTCACCTCTGTGTCCAGCTCTCTTCTCCATGTGCTTCTTGGTCTACCTCTGCCTCTCTTGCCCTGGGGGTTCCAGAACAAGGACTGCCTTGTAATGCTATCAACAGGTTTCCTCAGTGTGTGTCCAATCCATCGCCATCATCTTCTTCTCATCTCTTGTTTCACTGGCACTTGTCTAGTTCTTGTCATCAGTTCCACGTTGGTAACCTTGTCATACCATTTTAATCCTTCTATTCTACACAAGCACCCATTTATGAAAGTCTGTAGCTTTTTGGTTGTTGTCTTTGTTGTTCTCCATGTCTCAGAGCCATACAATAGGACTAACTTCACATTTGAGTTGAAGATTCTTATTTTCGTGTTGGATCCGATTTCTCTTGATCTCCATATATTTCCCAATGCAATGAAAGCTCCTCTTGCTTTTTGTATTCTTATTTTGATATCACTGTCTGTCCCTCCAACTTTGTCTATATTGCTGCCAAGATATGTGTACGATTCTACATCTTTTATTGGTGCTTCTTCAAGTTCAACCCTGTTATCATTACCTGCATTTATTCTCATTATTTTTGTCTTTTCACTGTGTATTTTCAGACCCAATTGCTGTGACCTCTCATTGAGTGTTTTCAATTTGTCCTGCATCTGATTACAGTTATGGGACAGAAGAGCCAAGTCATCAGCAAAATCCAGATCATCCAACTGCTTAGTCAGAGTCCACTGGATTTCATTTCTGTTGTGTGTTGTCGATGTTCTCATAACCCAGTCTATTGCTAGTAAGAAAAGAAATGGAGACAAGAGGCATCCCTGTCGCACTCCTGTTCTTATCCCAAACGGTTCTGTAAGCTGTCCTTCATGAAGAACTCTGCATGTCATGTCTTCATATGTATTCTTTATTAAATTAATGATCTTCAGGGGAACTCCATAATGCCTCATCAATTTCCAAAGAATGAATAGGCTAGGAAGAGGCAGGCTCAAGCGAACTAACTTTGTCGCCCAAGCAAAAGAAAAAACTAACAATAATACCATACTAGCAAGCTCAGTTGCAAAGAAAATCCCAACAAGCTCAACTATCCCACTGTGGAAAATAAGATGCTTTCCTAAGTTAAAATCTGATATTCCAGGCATTGAAGGTAAGGGAACACAGACAGAAACACAAAGAAAGTGTATAGCAACCAAGTATATTGACCAAACATTTCCAGCAAAGCTTTGGACACATGCATATACTGATGGTTCGGCAACAAATGCAGTTGAAAATGGGGGTGCCGGCATCCTCATAAAATTAAAGAATAGAATTCACTCTATGGCAATTGCCACTGGAAAATACTGCAATAACTTATGTGCTGAAGCAGAAGCCCTGAAACAGGCAGCTAAAACTCTTATTGAATGCAAAGCACAGGCAGAAAAACAGATAGTAATCTTTTCAGATGCCCTCTCAATAATATCAGCGCTGAAGAGCCACCAAACTAAAGGATTGAAAGATCTGATAATCTCCCTTGAAAGACTAGCCGAATGCTTCAAGAAGTGCACTATCCAGTGGATACCAGCCCATTGCAACATACCAGGAAATGAGGAGGCAGATAGACTTGCTAAGGAAGGAGGTGGCTTACAACAAAATGATATAGAGACAACTTACGCAACGGCAAAGACTACTATAAAGGCTACATTCAAGTCCAAATGGGAAAGAGAGCACCCGGGACATTTGAAAAATGATGCATATCATCAACTATCCAGAAAAGAACAGGTCATCATTTTTCGGCTACGCACTGGTCACAACAGATTGAGATACCATCTGTACCACAAATACAAAATTGGTGCAACAGATCTCTGCACCTGCTGTACCAGCCCAATGACAGTCGAACACCTGCTGCAATACTGCCCAACCTACAGTAATGAACGGAGTAGCATATGGCAACAACGCACTTCTGTCAACGAAAAACTGTTTGGAGATGTTGGGAGCCTTGGGTTGACTACTGCCTTTATTAGAGTCATAAATGTGGAAGTTTGAAGGCGAACGAGGAAGAAGAAGAAGAAGAAGAATTTCCAAAGTGATTCTCTGTCTACACTGTCAAATGCCTTTTCGTAGTCCACATATCCTATGTATAGTGGTGAATTCCATTCCAGACTTTGTTCAGCTATTATTCTCAAAGTGGCTGTCTGGTCTGTACAGGATCTGTTTTGTAGAAAAACTGCTTGTTCATCTCTCAGTTTCTTGTCTATGGATTCTTTTAATCTCTCAAGAATAATCCTGTTTAATACTTTTCCTGGCACTGATAGTAACATTATTCCTCTATAATCTGTGCACTCTTGTAAATTTCCCTTCTTAGGCAACTTAACCAGATATCCTTCCTTCCATTCTGCTGGTATCTCTTCCTTTTCCCAGACTTTACCAAGTAATTTATATAACATCTCTGTAGCCGTGTCGATATCTGCTTTGATGGCCTCTGCTGGAATGCCATCAGGTCCAGACGCTTTTCCCATCTCTTAGAAGCTTTATGGCTTTCTTTATTTCTTCCTCCGTTGGTCTTTCACCGTTAATTTGTAGCTCTTCTTCTGCTGGCTGGATGTCCGGGGGGTTTTGTGGAGCTGGTCTATTGAGAAGGTCCTCAAAATATTCTGTCCACCTCTTCATTTGCTCTTGTATATTGCTGAGGAGTTTTCCATTCTTGTCTTTTATGAGGCAACTTGTTTGCTTGTATTTCCCTGTTAACTTCTTTTTGCTGTTATACAGTTCTCTCATATTTCCTTTGGCTGCAGCATCTTCTGCCTCTCTTGCCAACTCCCCAATATACTTCCTCTTGTCTCTTTTGATACTTCTTTTTACTTCTTTGTTTGCTTCTGTGTACACTTCTTGAGCCTTGGCTTTGGAACTTCTGGTTTTGCTTGTGTTTAAATCTGCTTTCTTGTTTTTTCTGTCTTTTATCTTATTGATGGTTTCTGTTGTTATCCATGCTTTTTGTTGTCGTTCCCTTTTCCCCAGTATTTCTTTACATGTCTCATTCCATACCGTTTTGATTTGCTGCCAATAGTCTTCTGTATTCTCTACATCTTCCAGCTGTTGGAGCACTTGTAATTTGTTGGACATTGTGACCGCATATATGTCTCTTGTTTCTTGATTTCTTAGATGTCCTACATTAAATTGTTGTCTATAATTTTGCATTGTTGCATATCTCTTGAGTTTCATTTTTACTTTGGCTATCAGAAGGTGGTGATCTGATGCCACATCTGCTCCTCTATATACCTTTACATCCTGCAATGATGATCTAAACTTCTTGTTTATGCATATATGATCAATCTGATTTTCTGTTCTATGGTCTGGTGATATCCATGTTGCCTTGTGTATTCTCTTATGTGGAAACATGCTTCCTCCTATAGCCAGTTGATTTGAAGCACAGAAGTTTGAGAATAGTTCCCCATTTTCATTCAATATTCCTAGCCCATGTTTTCCCATGACTTCTTCAAAGCCGGTGTTGACTGTACCTATCTTTGCATTCATGTCATCCATCAAAATTGTGATGTCTCTTCTCTTTACTTTTTCCATAATTTCCTGTAGTCTAGTATAAAATGCTTCTTTCACAGACTCTTCTTTGTCATTAGTAGGTGCATAACATTGGATGACATTTACATTTATTTTCTTTTTAGCTGTTTTAAAAGTAGCTGTTATTATTCTGGGTCCAACGGCTTCCCATTCAGTGTGTGCTTTCTGTGCTTCTTTAGATAACATAAGAGCTACCCCTTCACTGTGGTGTGAACTTTCGTTTTCATGTCCTGAGGACAGCACCAATTCACCTGTGATGAGTTTCTTCTTGTCTACCCCCTTCCACTTTGTTTCACACAGTCCCAGAACCTCGATTTTATATTCCCTCATTTCTGCTGCTACTTGTGCCACTTTCCCTTGTTCGTTTAATGTCCGAACATTCCAGGTGCCAAATCTGGAAGTTCTCCTAGAAGAAAGAAGGTTAGTCAGTAACACAGATTCCTTTCGGCTTTCTCTGTGTTGCATCGTACGCCTCCCTGTCTTGGATGGCTGTGTTTTATTTTCCTTAATTGACTTGTCCATGTTTGTTGAAGTTTTTTGTGGTTTAAATTTTTTACAGGATGAGGTAACCAGCCCCATGCCCAATCCTCCTTAGTCGCTTTCTACGACATGCATGGTAGGGAACAGTGTTACTATTCTTTGCTCCCCTATCGGGCCCCGGTAACACACGGGTGGATAATCTGTCTGGGAAGACAATATTGTGGGAAAGCATCTAGACAGGAAATTAGTTCACAGATTTGTTTGTGAGTTTGCATAAAGATGCAATCGGAAGTATTACTGCCTTATTAACATGGGGTTATATAGTGTCTTTTTCTGTATTATGTCTTCAAGTAAACAGGGGGTTATATAGCGTCTTTCTCTGTATTATATGTCTTCAAGTAAACAGGGGCTATATAGTGTCTTTCTCTCTATTAAATGTCTTCAAGTAAATGGGGTTATATAGTGTCTTTCTCTGTATTAATTGTCTTCAAGTAAATGGGGTTATATAGTGTCTTTCTCTGTATTAAATGTCTTCAAGTAAATGGGGTTATATAGTGTCTTTCTCTATATTAAAAGTCTTCAAGTAAACAGGGGGTTATATAGTGTCTTTCTCTATATTAAATGTCTTCAAGTAAACAGGGGGCTATATAGTATCTTTCTCTGTATTAAATGTCTTCAAGTAAATGGGGGGGTTAAATAGTGTCCTTCTCTGTATTAAATGTCTTCAAGTAAACAGGGGGTTAAATAGTGTCCTTCTCTGTATTAAATGTCTTCAAGTAAACAGGGTTATATAGTGTCTTTCTCTGTATTAGATGTCTTCAAGTAAACAGGGGGTTAAATAGTGTCCTTCTCTGTATTAAATGTCTTCCAAGTAAACAGAGGGTTATATAGTGTCTTTCTCTGTATTAGATGTCTTCAAGTAAACAGGGGGTTATATAGTGTCATTCTCTGTATTAAATGTCTTCAAGTAAATGGGGGGTTAAATAGTGTCCTCTGTATTAAATGTCTTCAAGTAAACAGGGGGTTATATAGTTTCTCTGTATTAAATGTCTTTAAGTAAACGGGGTTATATAGTTTCTTTATATTAAATGTCTTCTTGTAAATAGGGGGTTAAATAGTGTCTTTCTCTGTATTAAATGTCTTCAAGTAAACAGGAGGTTAAATAGTGTCCTACTATGTATTATATGTCTTCAAGTAAACAGGGGGTTATATAGTGTCCTTCTCTGTATTAAATGTCTTCAAGTAAACAGAGTGTTATATAGTGTCTTCCTCTATATTAAATGTCTTCAAGTAAACAGGGGGCTAATACAGTGTCTTCCTCTGTATTGTCTACAGGTAAGATGGGAATTATATCCAATAAGTTGTCCTGATAAAAAAAAAAAAGGATGTCATTTTATTCGTTACATTTTGTTTCTTTACAGGTGAACAACTTGACACTAATTAACTTTACTCTTCGAGTGTTTGGTCCCCTCCATGAAAGAACATTGGTTATTATTTTATTGGCTGCACAGGTTCGTATCTTCGCTGTTTTTTTATTTTTTTTATATTTTTTAAATTTTATTCTGTAAGCATCATAATTTTGTTTTATTTTCTCATTGGCTGGATCAGCGAATTAAAATAAAGGACAAGAATAAATAGTAAGCAAATAGATCCAGTGCTGGCAGCCTTACTATTGTAAAAGACATTTGCTACACAAACCACTATTTCATATAGTTGTGATACCATGGTGAAGTGAAGACTCACGGAAGAGGACAGTGAGCTGAAGTGTTAGACAAAGTATAGCGTATTAGAGTGATTCTGAGAAGACATATAAAATAGGATGGAACTCATAGGAGAATACCAACTTATATATTATTATATTTGTTACCTGATTGAAAGATAATGATGTCAAAATATGAATACAAAAGGCTAGAGCTTTCATTGTGTTGGAAAATATATGACGATCAAAAGAAATTATGTCTAATACAAAAATCTGAATCTTCAAATCAAATGTCATGTCAGTCTTATTGAATGGCTCTCAGACATAGAGAACAATTAAAACAAAACCAAAAAGCTACAAACTTTCATGAATGGGTGCTTGCGTAGAATGGTAGGATTGAAGTGGTATGAAAAGATCACTAATGTGGAACTGACGACAAGAACTGGACAAGTGCCAGTAGAACAAGAGAAGAGAAGAAGATGCTGGAGATAGATAGGGAACACGTTGTGGAAACCTGTTGATAGCATTAACAGGCAGTCCTTGTTCTGGAATCCCCAGGGAAAGAGGTAGAGGGAGACCAAGGAACACGTGGAGAAGAGAACCGGAGACAGACATGAAGAAGTCATGGAAAGACCTTGAGCTGATGGCATGGGACAGATATACTTGACTTAATTTTGTTGAAGGCCTTGGGGGTGATGATGATGATGATGATAACAGATTGATTTGATACTCTTTCTTTCTGGCCAGTCCTGCATCTGGCAACTTTTGAAGTTAATCTAAAAGCCGCCAGTTGTCCGCCTGTGGACTATTTCATACAGTGCAAATCTCGGATGCACGAAAAACTAGCCTCCAGTACTAACTTGCCAGGCTGTAACGTATATTACACATGAAAGGAAGAAGATGAGAAGAGCAAGGAACACATAAAGATGAAAGAATAGATAATGGATGGAGAATACATCTTGAAAGAGAGATGCCAACAAGTGACAGTGACGAGACAAACTGATCACTTTTGAATGTACCAAGGAACTAATGTCTGGTTGGAGCAAGGGTCTTGAATTATTGATGAAAGTAGTGTAATACCTCAAAATATATCATGAACTTAATGACCAACAACTAACAAACAACAATACTGAAAAACAGTGAATTGATAGAAAGTCTGTAGATAAAGAATAGTATATCTTTGCTACCAGTTACTACCAATCATTATAATTTTCAGGCCTTGAAGATGCTGATAATGCATTTAAGGCCGTTATGAATGGGCTAACCCATGCAGAGAAAAAAGTATTTTACAACATTTTATAGAATTATCTCATTTATTTCACAGCTGAACATATCTTCTGAATACTTTGTTCAAATTAAGTACGATTTTTAACAGCTGCAAGAGGCACTGAATGTCATTTCATGTCCTAGGTGTCTCTGAATACATATAAATCTGTCACATGATATAGGATTGTACTGTAGAATTGTTGTGGACATTAAATTTGTGAGGCTGTGTATAAGTTTTTTTGGACATTGCTTTTGTGAGGTTGTATCATATAACATGTGGACATTAATTCAGTCTTGTTACATTTTTCTCTCCCATATTTTCGCAGGTCCTATGCAGTTGTTTGGCCTTCCTCATACGATACCAGCTTGCTAAGGTGTTTTACGAGAGCTAGTCACTGTTTCAACTCAGTGTGTGCGTATTCTTAACTTCTGTAATCATTTTTATTTGGTATGTCTGCAATTAATCAAAGCAAACTGACGGAAGCAATCATTAAAACATTTTAAAAAAAAACCACATATACCAAGGTGCTTTGGTGGTTTAGTGGTTAGAATATTTGCCTTTGGTGGTTTAGTGGTTAGAATATTTGCCTTCCAATCATTCATAAGTTCAGTCATCTGTCTTCAGTTTTTATAAATGTATTTTTGTTAATTAGTTTCTGAGTGTCTTTGTATACCGAAGGACTTACTTGCTTGGTCAAAGGGAGAAGGAAAAAATTAAATGCAGGAAAAATGATTCATTCTGAGGACAAGAGACAGAAATTGCACACCATAATTCTTTACTGTTATTTTTTTCACAGGGTACTTGCTAGCTTGAAAACACCCACACACACACATTTTCTGTCTATCCATTTCTCATAAGACCATGGTAATACACTCTAATAAACTTTTTTATGACCATCCACTTTGCCTGTCATTTGTTATTTTAAACCAGTTTTATATATCTATCTATATATATCTAGATAACAAATGGTAGACAAAGTGGATGATCATAAAGAAGTTTATTAGAGTGTATTAAGATGGTCCTATGAGAATTGGATAGACAGAAAGGAATGGACAGTTATTTTTATCACAATGTTTACTTTGTTTCTTGATGCGCACCCTTTTCATAACATTGGATCAGTTGCCATCTTTGCACTGAAGATCGGCTGCAATGGATCTCCCATTCTTCTATATATCCACATTTCAAGGGCCTCAGTTACAACCTTTTGAACCATTGACAGATGTCATGTATTGGGGTTCAGTGAATAATAAGAGGACTTGGGAAATGAACGTCAAGGGTAGAAATACTGCAGTCGAAAAAGTGTTCATATGTGTCCATTATTTGTTCTTGGGCTTTATGTGAACTAGTGCTTGCGGCAGAATAGGATATATTAGGATTATAGTAAGGTTCAGATTTGTGAGTTTTGTTGTTTTTTTTAATTTAAGAGATCTGCAGAAACTTAATATGTGAGATACTCTAATTTGCATTTTGGCAGTGTACGAACGCTTTGTAATGAAATATGGCTAACTTGACATGCTAGTGTATTCTGTTTTTAAAACATTCACCAACTTTGAAATGGTCTGCCTCCAACATCATTGTTACATGTCTTTTAGCTTGATAATGTTAATATATAATGACAGGATGGTTCATGTAGGCCAAGTTCACTTCTAGGGTAGCAAACATCTAGACACCGAAACCAGCCAACATCAATCACCCTTATTTGAGCCACAATGGACGAAGTGGACAGTATACATTTTTATTTAAACGTCACGATGCTCCAACTTGAAATACAATTCAGTTCAATATACAAATGGCATATTATATGCAGTCGTCGATAAAACTTTAGGCAGTCCGTTCATGTCTGGAACGCGGTCCGTTCATGTCTGGAACGTGGTCCTTTTCATTTTCCACATTTTATTAATCATATTTTCACACTCGACATTGAGAATCCATACTCCCTTTAAATGAAGATAACTAGATACACCTCACAGAAGATCTTGATGTATTAGTGATGGAACAACATAGGGATGTACAAGATATATATATTCAGGAGCTCAAACACATGCGTCCACTTGCCATGACACACAATGGTAGAAGGCTTGCAGACAATCTCCTCACTTCTGCAGTTTTAATTTCACGTCTGCCAAATACACCATATTGGCATGACGTCACTTCCTGTATTAATAAATAACTCCGTATAAAATAAACAAACAAGGAGCCCTGTCGAGCTACCTAATTATACCGACACAATCGTTATGAATTTTAATCATAACAATCATCTCGCAAGTTGGTTTTTTTTTTTTAGTTTAAAGAGAAGTATTATTATCACTTGTGTGTTTATGTTGTTGAGATGTCTTGTGGCATTAAGTGTCTACAGGATGGTCTAGCCAGTGTGAAACTGATGGGAAAAAACTAGACAAATATCGGTGAAAAAAGAAGTGAGAAATGACATTGACGCTGGATAGGATTCACATTGAGGAGACAACTGATAGCGTAACAAGGCAGTCCTTGTTCTGGAATCAAAATGCTTTAGCTCCCCAGGGTGTACAGGCTTTCAACAAATGCATGCCAATGCTTAAGAGTTTTTCATTCTTGTCTTTGATGAGCCATTTCTTGCTTATATTCCCTGTTAGCATCTTTTATGTTGTTGTACCAGGTCTCTCATATTTCCTTTGGCTGCAGCTTCCACTGCTTTCCATGCCAACTCCTTGATATATTTCCTCTTGTCTGTTTTGATGTTCTTCTTACTTCTATGTACACTTCATGAGCCTTGACTTTAGAACTTCTGGTTTTGCTTCTGTTTAAATTTGCTTTCTTGTTTTTCCTGTCTTTTATCTTGTTGATGGTTTCTGTTGTTATCCTTGCTTTGTGCTGATGTTCTGGAATATGTAAGGTCAAATAAATAGAGGGAGATAAAAAACATGTAAATGGTAGTCCCAAAGAAGATACTGCCTTAGGGGAGTGAAGTGTTAGAGACTTCACCATACTAGGTCCAGCATCAAGAGGTGGGGTGACTAGTTCCCTACCTTGCTGCCTGTTCCTTTCCTAAATCAAAGAGCAGAGTCAGGTACCCATTTACAGCTGGGTAGACTGGAGCGTGTCGGTGCTGTGATTTGAACCTGGCACCTGTGCCGTGAGAGACCAGCACTCTAACCACTCTGTCAACCGGATGCTCAAAAAATAAATAGAGGAGATAAAAAAAATATGTAGAGAAGGGAATTGGAGATGGACTAACAAGCGATAAAGAAGAACATGGAAAGATCTTGAATAGGAAGGCTCACGAACTTGTTAAGGCTTACGCTCCACAGGGGGCTGGGAGAATAAGGATTTTGATCATTATTACTGATATTGTGGAATAACATATCATATAAAGTTATGTTTATAGAACTTTAATATATTGTTGCTTAACCAGTTGATGCTCATTTTTTTTTCTGGTTGATTAAAGATACATAGGACAAATGCAGCAAGGATTATTTGCTAAGTCACGTAAGCTATCAGTATTTGGAAGACTTATGATGATCATCAGTTCCCTACTGCTCCCCAAGGAGCATAGGCCATCAGCAAAGTGTCTCTCCTGACCCTGCCATCTGCTCAAGGTCTTTCCATATCTGTTTTCATCCCTGTCATTGATGTCTCATGTTCCCTTTTCCATGTGTTCTTTGGTCTCCTTCTGCGTCTCTTACCCTGGGGTTTCCAGAACAAGGACTAGCTTGTAACGTAATCAGCAGGTTTTCTCATTGTGTGTCCTGTCCATCGCTAGTATTTTCTTCTCATCTCCTGTTCCACTAGCACCTGTCTGGTGTAACGAGATGGTATGATAGTGGTTGTTGTCTTGTTGACCGTCGATGATAGTTCAATAAAGACTAATGAACTCCACGATATACCCCAGTCTCAGAAATGAGCACTGGTGAATAATAGCACAAAGGATAGTCAGACAGTAAAGACCCCTGGTCCGGTGGTAATAAGAAGATCAAGAGCCTAGAGTGTCTTCTCGTAATAACTATCTTATGCTTTAAATAACAGTGAAATTCAAATTGAACTCAATAGTAAATTTATGAAATTAACAAAATTCAAGTTACAATTAAAATCAATTTATTTATAATGATTCTATTATCTTCTGTTCTTGAAATAGATAGAAATGCTATATGAATAGGAATTTTATATTTACACAATATCCAGAGAAATCACAGTGATATTAGTTTACTTTAACTGAATTGCAGTGTCTCTGCTTTTCTGACAAAAACGTTAACCAGTCTTTTTCTTCATATGACTCGACTCTTCACATATACATTGATCGAATGTTCATCTGTTTCTGCACTTAACTGAGTGCTCCTTAAATGATGGGTGACAATGTTGGTGAGCTCCACACGACTGTATAGACTCGGCTGATCTTCCCATGTAGTAGGGATACCAGCACAACCAGGTAGACCAGCTGTAGTGCTCCGTGTCGCTATGCAGGATAACACTTGGGTTCTCACTTCTGGCTTATGTCTATATGTACGACCGAAACCTGAAAACAACACAAAGACTGTGGCTAGCCTCTTTCCAAGAGTTCCCCTAGCCTAATGTATTGTTGTTCCGTGTCATCAGTAATGCATGTGTATGAATGCGCACATGTGTTTCTGGTTACATTGTTAGTTGTACAGATGTCTACTTGCCAACAACAAATTCAAATGATATGATTACAGTACATTATATTACATCATTCATTTACATCACATTATGTTACATAGTCCATTCTTCCATCTGCTATCTTTCCATCCAAGCAGAATTATTCTGACATATATTGCTTATGGTTATCAAAGTTTGAGAACCCCTGGCCTAATTTGTGCCCATAGAGCAGTCAAATCAATTTGGGGGTCATTGGTACCAATGGGTTGAGAACCACTGGGATATAGTCTCCCATGCTGCCATAAATCTGTAGGGGTGTCCTTGCGGCCAGGGCTTAAGAACCACTTATTTACATGGTTGCTACTTGAGCATTGCTTCTATATGAGTGTGTTCCTGGTCTCAACCTTGAGAACCATTGGCTGTCAGTCCGATTATTACGTTCATAACAATGGCTACTGAACTGTTGCTCATCGTTACATAGTGCTATGTTGAAGTTATAAGCAATGATATAACCTGATAGGATAATCATAGAGCAGGATACATTCATATAAACACATTATTAAAACAAGACAAGAATAGTTCAGAAATCAGTTCAGGGTCGTTGCACAGCATGAGTGTTCAATGAAGTGACATATTTACATTTATAATGCATTAACAAAATAGGTACAGTAGCTCTACTCACCCTCTGGTCTTTTTCGGAAATACTAACAGGACTACTTCTGGCAAAGGCAGACCAGCACAAATACTCAATGGTGAAGGAATACGTGCCTAGCTCTCTCCTTTTGTCCTCTGCGTTCTTTCAGTTCGTGTATGTCTCTTCACTTCCAACTACCTGCGTATTTATGCGCTTGGTCGGCCATCTTGCGTGAATCCGTGATTTTGCACTGATTGGCTATTCCTTCAAGCAACTTCGGTCGAAAATATTTCTCGTATTTCACTTCGGGTAGGTGATCTGTATTAGTTTCTAAACAGATACTTCAGTCGTTCTCATTACTTACAAAAGCTATTGCCTCTTGAGATATCTCGTTTTAATTGGACAACATGTGGCTTTCCTTCCATATCAATCTTTCCGAGATCCGTCTGTCCTTCCTTTTTCTATGAATTTTTAAACCGCACTTTTCATCATTTTCCGAACTGTTTGACCCACTTGGGTGATCATATCCCCATAATTATAAAAGACATTGTCTTCCTGGCTATATCCTCACCTGGGTCTACTCTCCCTCTATGACTCAGTGAAGTAGAATTTCCATCGGTCAGTCCGTTGATTTTAAATGAATTTATTACTGCGTGGTCCGAACACAGATTTCCTCCCTACCCGATTTTTATGACTAGACGATCTCCGTGTAGCAACTCTCATTTCCTTGGTCGAGCTAATTAGCATTACACATGTTTCGACGGTGTTTACTTAGTTTTGATTACCTAGATATCGAATCCCAATCGCATTATGCGACATCTGGTTCTTGTAAGACATATGATACTTATTCATTACAAGAGGAAGAGGAAAAAATAGTTATGGACAGCATAAGTCATTTCTTTGACCAAGTGTCGATAATACTGTAGACAGATAATCCTTCCTTCTATTTTGATTTTTATATTATTTATTTTTCTTTAAAAAGATTTTTAGATGAATGACCACCATATTCAGATCCTATGTCTGTTTGTCAGTTGTTGGTCTGTATTCAGAAAGTCAAATGTATGTTTAACTTGCCATGCATTTATATGTCTGTCGATGAAAGAAATGATTTTAATATTTTGATAATTTAAAAATCTTATAATCAGCATATAATAATATTACTATTAAGAATGAAGTTCGCATTTTATGTTGATGCTCTCTAAAAAAAAATGAAGTGTCTTAAAGCAAATAAAGGTGGATGTCTTGCCTGCATGACTTTCATAAATGGATGCTTCCGTAGAATAGAGGGATTGTAATGGTATGACAAGACACCAGTGTGGAACTGATGACAGGAACCAGACAGGCGCCAGTGGAACTAGGGATGAGAAAACATTGGCGATGGACGGGACACACATTGAGACAACCTGTTTTAATAGCATTACAAGGCAGTCCTTGTTCTCAAATCTCCATGATCAAGAGAGGTAGAAGGAGGCATAAGAACAAATGAAGAAGAGAACTGGAGACAGAAAGGAAGGAGATAAAGGAGACATATAAAAGACCCAGAGCAGACGGCACAGGAGAGAAGGACCTGGTCAACATTTTTTTGGAAGATGCTCTTTGGAGAGTTAAGGCATAATGAATAAATGAATATTAAAGTTGTAAAGAGTTATGGTAGTGGTTCTCATCTGGTCTTATCAGAGTTGTTTACGCTTTCAAGTTGTGACTAAGGAGTCGAGACAGGACCATCATTAGGATATTATGTCTGACTATGGGACAGTTTAGTCAGTCCATGCTCTGTGACTGATACAGTTTTGAGTAGGGATTAGCAAAGCTAGTAATACTTTGCCAGCAACATATCGCTGGGATTAGCAGCATTTTCAAAGGGTAGGCAGGTAAGCAGAGTTGTGTGACCTTAAGGTGTGTGTGGTGTTTCTGGATTGGCAACACTTCTCTTAGTGTGTATGGAATTGGTGACACCTCTCTTAGAGTGTGTGGAATTGGTGGTACCTCTCTTAGAGTGTGTGTGAGATTGGTGACACCTCTCTTAGAGTGTGGGGAATTGGTGACACCTGTCTCAGAGTGTGTGAATTGGTGGCACCTGTCTTAGAGTGTGTGGAATTGGTGACACCTGTCTGTTGTTGTATTTGTTGGCCTGGAGTAAGGCCTTGTTTGCTAACTTGTAGCACGGCTATCCCTGTGATCCTGTGAAAATGCTTCTTGTGTTTGTATGTTTGTTTGTTTGTTAATGTTTTACCTGTTTGTGACATGTACAATTTACAGAAAGTTGTTGATGTACTCACAATCAGATTTGTTTGATGTATTAATGTAGTCATTTTTTTTGTAAATTTTGTTGTCCAAAATTTTAATTTCTTATGATGTAGCCTGAGATTTATAAAAAGTATGAAAATATTGTGTCATGATCAGTTATGATCGGACGCTGTTATAATTTTGTTATGACAATAATGGAGCATCGATATTACCAAGTGGAGATTCACCCAGCATCGCCACTTCAGATTTGACAAAAAGAAGATCTTAAACAAGCAGATGAGAAAAGAACATGCTGAAAGAAACACCAGGAAAAAAAAAATCAGCTCAAGGGTGCATCTGTCAGTAATGACTGGAGAAGGCTACTAGGAGAGTATTGACTAGCAGACTGTTTATGATTGTTGTATGCTGTCTTCAGATAGATGTATGCTGTCTTCAGATAGATATATGCTGTCTCCAGATAGATGTATGCTGTTTTAAGATAGATGTATGCTGTCTTCAGATAGATGGATGTATGCTGTCTTTAGATAGATAGATGCATGCTGTCTTCAGATAGATGTATGTGTATATGACAGACAATGGCCAGATAGTAGCTACTTGCTGGAAGTGATTTGTGAGGGAACAAGTAATCTGGCTTCTGCTCTCCAAATGTAAATATGATTATTCTGTGACTACTGACCTTATGTCTACCATTCCAACATCATGCTACAGATAGTTTCTATATACCTTTATGATTCATAAAATTTCCAGGATGATTGATTGTCTTAATATTCCCCTCCTCGTGAATGTGAAAGATCTGTCTCCATGATGCAAACAATCATGCACAGACTGTAGGAGGTCCATGAAATCAGATGCACTTTCTTTTTCTCAGTGCAAAATATAATCGTCATCACTGGCTGTAGATAGGCTTTAAGCCCACTAATGCCATTGTGAAAAGGGTAAGAAGTTCATGTATCGCAATTAATATTGAACAGTCTAAATTAAAAAAAAACAGTTTTAGAGATGTCAGAATTGTCTCTGTATATGTGTAATTAATTCATAAATATCATTTATCATTATAAAACTGCATCTTGTATGATTTATTAATAGACTTTTTGGATAAGGTTTCGTGGGTGGTTGTAAGGTTTTCTTAGCTCAGTGTACATGTTTTTAGCCCAGCATACCGATTTATATCTCAAGAGGTTGACAGTTATGCTCACTAGAGTGAAGTCTCTGATACTTATTCCCCTATGGCATGCATGGGGGGGCATCTTTAGAGTCATCCTTATATGACCCCAGCAAAGCACAATGCTATAATATACATATTTAGAAGTGAACTTGTCTGTGAGGCTAATGACATCCTCACTGGCTCTTGAAATCACCCACACACTTCCAGGGATTCCCCCTGTTGTCAAACTTATTGAAAATCCAGCATTGCACACTAAGCTTGGAGAAGTCACTTGAGCCCCAGGTGTAACTCTGGCTTTTACCTGGTTGTCTACATGCAGGAGTATCACCATGGACCCATGATAGGCATGAGGAGCTGAAAACTGGTTCTGTTTAGAACGTGACAATTCCTTAGGAGAGCCCATAACCAGAGCACAATAATTTAGCTCTGCCTATTTGGAGAGCCCCCTTGGATGGCGGGTAATTCACAGTATGCCACACGCTTCTTTGTCTTAGCTTGGGACCAGATGTGATTATCCTTTGCATGCAAGCCAAGCTGGAAAAACAGGAGCTCATGACTTCAGCTCAACACGTTTTAGAATGGCAGAAAAGCCACAGGAAAAGCCTAGATCTACAGGGTAGATAATACCAAGGAGTCTTCAACTTGGTATTGGCTGCAAAAGAGCAAGAAGCTCAGCAGCCTTAGTTAAATAGCAACAAACAATAATGATTTCCCTACGGCAGTATCTGCTAAAGAGCTCCTTAACCTTAATTTGTTTATGGCAATATTAATGCAAATTCTATATTGTGCTTTCATAGTAAAGTTATAATGAACAGACATTCTATATTATCCAATCAAAAACTGTTATGTCCCTATTTAACGTCAAGTTAGCAATGTCTTTCTTGACCTCTGACAATAAGAAATTTACCACACTCTTCCCCCCCCCTTTCCCACAAGTCACCATTCATTTCATCCAGCTTGGGTAATCTTCATATTCTTCTTGGATTCTTAGCTGCTGACAAAGCAATCAACAATCATCATGCCTATTGGTGTTTTTAAGGGCAGCAACAAACTCTCCACATTGCTTGGTCTATGGTATAAATTTAAAAAGAAAATGGAATGGAATCATTTTTACAAATTAACGGTACGGTACATAGGAAACACTGGGGTCAGCCACAGTTACAAACAGGTGGCAAGGACAAGTTAATTGTGTACTGTAGATTTGTAAAACTAATTCCATACCATTTTATTTTGTAATTTATATATTACTTTCCTTACCAGTTTTACAGCAGCCAGCCCCCTTATTTATTTACTTACATTATACGGTGCTCCAGCTCTGAGTCATGCTTTTCATCTTGGACTCCACAGTTCTCCGCCAAGTTGTTTTTGGTCGGCTTATGTTTAACGTTTCTTCTGGGTCCCATAGCATTGCAGTTCTAGTGATAATGTTGGAGTCTCTTCTGAGGACATGGTCAACCAACTTGCAGCGCAATCTGCTATAATGTTGTGAGTATGAGTAATCCATCCCAGCAAGTCCCTTACCTCCCAAGGTTTAGTCAGCGCATCCTAAAACAGTTGTTGTGCCTGTCTTTCACTGAACTCTTTCACAGCGAACTGTTAATGGATTCTGTTGCACACATGCGCTGGTTCTTTAGTGTTTCAAGAACTTTTAGCTTTCATCCTTGTTATATTTAAACTTTACAGTGAGTCCTTATAAAGATGCATTTGTTATCCATTTATGTCATTTTTATTGGTTCTTGTACCCTGATGAAGATTTGTGATGTCAGCACATTTGTTCTTGTCATCAGTCTGTGAAACAGTTCTTTATACAGGGTGTTTATACAGTCCTTGTGCAGCTTTAAACTTTAACAACTTTGGATTTACACATGATAGAAGCTAACTGTAAATGGCATATGAACCCATAACTTAGTAAGTTTTAACACAATACAGTTTACACTTTAGGGCTTCAGCACAACCACCGTCTCATTATCTTATGAGAAAATACTTTGGGTAAAGACAAAGATAATAAGAATAAATGCAGGAAACCTTAACAAGATTGTACTGGAAGAAACACCACTACAATCTGTAGAAACTTACATATACCGTGGCAGCAACATAGACACATTTGGAGGGGCAGACAATGATATCAAAACAAGAATACAAAAGGTTAGAGGAGCTTTCATTGCATTGGGAAATATATGGAGATCAAAAGAAATCAGTTTCAACACAAAAATCAGAATTTGCAATTCAAATGTTGAGTCAGTCCCATTGTATGGCTCAGAAACATGGAGAACAACAAAAACAATAACCCAAAAAGCTAGACTTTCGTAAATGGAAACTTGCATAGAATAGAAGGATTGATGTGGCATGACAAGGTCACTAATGATGAGACAAGCGCCAGTGAACAAGAAATGAGGAGAAGACACTGTAGATGGATAAGACGCACGTTGAGAAAACCTGTTGATAGCATTACCAGGCAATACCTGTTCTGGAATCCCCATGGTAAGAGAGATAGAGGAAGACCAAAGAACACAAGGAGAAGAGAACTGGAGACAGACATGAAGAAGACATAGATAGACCTTGAGCTGATGGCCAGGGACAGAAAGACTTGGCATGTTTGTTGAAGGCCTATGCTCCTTTGGGATTTAAAAGGTGAAAGAAGATAACCACTGTCTTTTATAACACATTGTTCAGCCTGATTTTTCCAACTTGAAAACATTTTCCGTTTGTTATTGTGATCCTGACCTGAAGCTCATTCATAGAATGTGGTGTTGTTTAGTGATTGTGATCCTGACCTGAAGCTCATTCATAGAATGTGGTGTTGTTTAGTGATTGTGATCCTGACCTGAAGCTCATTCATAGAATGTGGTGTTGTTTAGTGATTGTGATCCTGACCTGAAGCTCATTCATAGAATGTGGTGTTGTTTAGTGATTGTGATCCTGACCTGAAGCTCATTCATAGAATGTGGTGTTGTTTAGTGATTGTGATCCTGACCTGAAGCTCATTCATAGAATGTGGTTTTGGTTAGTGAATTGTGTTTGTGATCCTGACCTGACTCTCATTCATAGAATGTGGTTTTGGTTAGTGAATTGTGTTTGTGATCCTGACCTGACTCTCATTCATAGAATGTGGTTTTGGTTAGTGAATTGTGTTTGTGATCCTGACCTGACTCTCATTCATAGAATGTGGTTTTGGTTAGTGGATTGTGATCCTGACCTGAAGCTCATTCATAGAATGTGGTTTTGGTTAGTGAATTGTGATTGTGATCCTGACCTGAAGCTCATTCATAGAATGTGGTTTTGCTGACTACACAATAGTTTTAACTTTATTAAATACGCTTTTATATTTTGTTAACTGTGCAAAGAGATTAATTTTAATGCTGCCCAAGGACTTTGTAAATACATTGTATTTTGTTATATTTGGCATTTTTTTGTAGTCTTTATACAGGCTTTTATTTTACAGATCATACCTTCAGTTTATTTGTGGTTGCTTCGTGCTCCACAAGGAGTGAAAAGAAATATAAATGAAGCACAGAAAAACACTGCCGTTTACCTGAACATTTTGATTATTTCAACTGTTTGTTGCTTTGTGCAGATGTGATATACGTAGTAGTGTTCAGGAAATGTGTTAAACACACTAATTGAAAACTATGTGTTTTGTCTTTGACATGAATGTTTCTTCCTTCCTTCCTTTATGTTTTTATTCCTCCCTTCCTTTCTCCCTCCCTTCCTTTTAATTTTTTAAAAAGTGGTTCTTGTTATTTAAATAACACACCAGTGTTCTTGTCATTAGATACTGTTAGTTGATACAGGTGGGTCCTCAGACTTGGTCGTTCTCCAACTGGCTACTGGGTTGGTCGTTTTCAAACTGCGGCTGCTGGGTCTGAACAATAGCACTAATTATGAAATGATACCATCTCTGACTGCGATTCTTCAGTGGTTTCTCCCATGTTTTTATTGTAGTCAGTCCATGTTCCTGTTTTTCTTGTCATTATCATTATCAGTTATTTGATGTTATTTCCATACAATGTTACATCAAATTCTCATGCATAATTTCAAGAAATATAAATAGATCTAGAATTAATTACTTGTTTGTTTCCTTTTTTAACTTAACTGTGTTTTATGCTGATTTAAAGGTCTTGTACATTGATTTTAGGTAAAGGATCCCGTTACACGCCCATTGAGGCATATTGGGAATATGGTGTTAGGCCCATATTTTCTTGACCATCGGCACACTAGGGGTGATGTGGTCAGCATCACGCCACATTGATTTTAGCTGTGTATACATTGTTGTGTTCTTTCATTTGTCTGTGTTCCCTAAGAAGCAGTGATCCACTGTTGCAGTTGGTCAACTACTCTAAAGTAGTAATGTTTAGCAGCAGTTGGTCAACTACTCTAAAGTAGTAATGTTTCGCAGCAGTTGGTCAACTACTTTAAAGTAGTAATGTTTAGCAGCAGTTGGTCAACTACTCTAAAGTAGTAATGTTTGGCAGCAGTTGGTCAACTACTCTAAAGTAGTAATGTTAGCAGCAGTTGGTCAACTACTCTAAAGTAGTAATGTTTAGCAGCAGTTGGTCAACTACTCTAAGGTAGTAATGTTTAGCAGCAGTTGGTCAACTACTCTAAAGTAGTAATGTTTAGCAGCAGTTGGTCAACTACTCTAAAGTAGTAATGTTTAGCAGCAGTTTGTCAACTACTCTAAAGTAGTAATGTTTAGCAGCAGTTGGTCAACTACTCTAAAGTAGTAATGTTTGGCAGCAGTTGGTCAACTACTCTAAAGTAGTAATGTTAGCAGCAGTTAGTCAACTACTCTAAAGTAGTAATGTTTAGCAGCAATTGGTCAACTACTCTAAGGTAGTAATGTTTAGCAGCAGTTGGTCAACTACTCTAAAGTAGTAATGTTTAGCAGCAGTTTGTCAACTACTCTAAAGTAGTAATGTTTAGCAGCAGTTGGTCAACTACTCTAAAGTAGTAATGTTTAGCAGCAGTTTGTCAACTACTCTAAAGTAGTAATGTTTAGCAGCAGTTTGTCAACTACTCTAAAGTAGTAATGTTTAGCAGCAGTTGGTCAACTACTCTAAAGTAGTAATGTTTAGCAGCAGTTGGTCAACTACTCTAAAGTAGTAATGTTTAGCAGCAGTTGGTCAACTACTCTAAAGTAGTAATGTTTAGCAGCAGTTGGTCAACTACTCTAAAGTAGTAATGTTTAGCAGCAGTTGGTCAACTACTCTAAAGTAGTAATGTTTGGCAGCAGTGGTTTCTTATAGCAATGTTTTTTAGTAAACAAGATTGCCAGCCCCATACTCAACCTAATGTTAGTCAGCTCTTTCGACATGCTCGATGGAGAAGTAGGTCTGTTATTTTGTTGTCTTATCAGAGACACCCAATAACTACACTCGGTGATTGCTGCATTCAAGTTTTGTCATAAAATTTTAAGAAATATAAACAAACAGTAAGACCACAGAATTGATCGTGTGATTGCTTTCTTCTGTATTAATATGAAAATCTTTGATTATGACTCATTCTAAATTGATTGCTGCATTCAAGTTTTGTAATAAAATGTTAAGAAATATCAACAAACAGTAAGACCCCAGAATTGATCGCATGATTGCTTTCTTCTGTATTAATATGAAAATCTTTGATTATAACTCTAAATTAATTGCTGCATTCATGTTTTGTAATATATTTTAAGAAATATTAACAAATTGGCAAAGGAAGGTGGAAATCTACCTCAGCCTGATGCAAGCTTAACTTTTGAGGAGGCAAGGAGTTTTATCAGAATCAGATATAGAAACAAATGGGATGTAGAGCATCCAGGTCACACACAAAATGATGCTTACTAGCAGCTCAACAGAAGAGAACAAGTGGTAATCTTCAGACTCCTCACTGGCCACAACAGATTGAGATACCATCTATTCAACAAGCTAAAGATAGGAACTACCGATCAGTGTAACTGTGGCACTGATAGAATAACCGCTGAGCATCTGCTTCAAAGATGCCCAACATATGCGGAACAGAGAAAGCACATGTGGCCGACACCAGTACCATTCGTGGAAAAGCTCTAAGGAGATTCAAATGGCCTCAAACTGACTTCTGCTTTCTTTGAAAACATTCAAGTGGATGTCTGAGAGTGTACGAAGTAGAAGAAGTAAGACCCCAGAATTGATCACGTGATGGCTTTCTTCTGTAGTAATGTGAAAGTCTTTGATTAGCAGTGATTCTAATTGTAAATTGGTTGCTGCACTTAAAAGTCTATACAATTTTAAGAAATATTAACAGACAAGAAGACCTCACAATCAATAGCTTGATGTTTGTCTTCTGTTGTGATATTAATGCCTTAAATTATCAATGATTTTAACATGCTGATTGCTTCATTAAATTATCCAAACAAATTTTTTTAAATGTAACCAAATAAAGTCTCATAAATTAACTTAATTGGTCGTTGTATTGACTTCATTGCTTTTTTTGTGTGGTGATTTTAAATATCTTTTGTTATGTATAATAATTTTAATGTTGAATTGAATTATAATGGGGCGTATGTTTCACTTCTTCTTTAAGTACCATGCCTAGTGGTGTAGGAGATCATGTTGCTCCACAACTTCCTGTCTCCAGTACAATTTATCAAATCTGCTGTTGACTTCTTTCCATGCCACGATGTCAAACTGTTCAGTATTTGCTCTCTTTGTCTTCCCCTATCTTTTTTTCCTTCAATCTTACCTGTTGTTACGATATATTCCAGCTTTCCTCTTCTCATAACATGCCTAAAAAAGGGGATTGCTTCTTTTTAACTTTGAAATAAGTTTCCTTTGTTCATTGGCCTCTTTCAGTACATCATCATTACTCTTTTTGGCTGTCCGTGGTATTTGTTTAACACGACCTTAAAAAAGAATTTAGAGGTGCAGTAATAAGAGGTTTAGGAGCCACGGTAGCATAGTGGTTAGTGCACTGGCTTCCTAGCGCAGTGGTCTATGGTTCGATCCCCAGATGAGGCGGAAAATTTTTAGGCCACAAACGGCTCCTGGGTCGACCCAGCCCCAAATGGGTACCAGAGCTACTCTGGGAAGGTTAAGGCGGCAGGCGTGATGCCGACCACATCACCCCTCGTGTGCCGACGGTCAAGATAATATGGGCCTAACACCATATTCCCAATGCAACGGGCTGATCACCCGTTTGCAAGTCACTTTGATTACGGAAACAACAGCAAATGGGCTGATTTGTCGTTGCCCTAAAGACGCCACTAGGCGTGATGGGAAACAACGGCAGAGAAAACCTGTCTGCTGTTGCCCTAAGATGCCACTAGGCGTAATGGCCACTGACTGCTTTGACGGTTGGTGGCTAAGGACGGAAGAGAAGAAGAAGAAAGACCATATTCCCAATATGCCTCAATGGGCGTGTAACGGGTTCCTTTACCTTTTTTTTTTTTTTAAGAGGTTTGGGTTAAGTTCAGAAATCCTAACCTTAACTTAAGTTAAATGAGTATATTTATTCGTTCATTTCCGCGAGTTCTGCTGCACTGCTTGTGCATGAAACATTTAACAGCTTCTACTGCGTCTGCTGCACTGCTTGTGGATGAAACACTAGTTTGATCGGCAGATGCTTCTATTGTTTTCTTTAAATACTTTCATATATCACATTATTTATGACTTTGTAATTTCTTTGTGATAAGATTATTCTGCACCATGTGCACATGCATGACGTCTTGAAGACTAAAGCTATGGTTCTGTTCCACGAATTTAATATGTACTTTTCTGCCCGGAAATTTTAATAAGTTTGAGTTGTCAAAAAGTCAGATTCTCGGGTGGTCCGGATTTTCTGGCATCCAGTTTTTTGGACTTTTACTTTTACTGTACTGTATTTCTTGAAATAAAAAAGAAACTTTATTAATCAAATGGGCGTTATTCTTCCTTGTTTGATATTTTGTATCAAATATATCCAATAGATACAAGTGGGGATATCTTCTTCTTCTTTGATCCTTAGCCTCTAACTGACCAAGCAGTCAGTGGCCATCACGCCTAGTGGCATCTTGTAGGGCAGCAACAAACTGTCTCCATTTTATTCAGTCGGTGGACATCCTTCGTGCCGTGCCCCAACACTGGTTCATGCCCCAACATCTCAGCCTCCACTGTTCTCCGCCAGGTTGTCTTTGGTCTGCCTCTCTTTCGCCGTCCTTCTGGAGTCCATAGCATGGTAGTTCTGGTGATGGTGTCAGGGTTTCTTATGAGCATATGGCCAACCCAGTTCCAGCGTCTGCCTGCAATGATGATGTCAGTGTCCCTTCTGAGGTTATAGCCAACCCAGTTCCAGTGTAAGTGAGAATATAAATATTTAAAAATATGGAGTGCCTTTTTTATCACCATCACCATGTAATTTACACTGAGAATCATCAAGTGCTACAAATATTCTCCATTATTGTGTGGTTTAGAAACATGGACAAGCAATTAAAAGAAAGAATTGAGGCTCTTGAGATGTGGATATATAGAAGAATGGGTACATCTCATGGAAAGAGAAGAAAACAAATAAGGAGGTCCTAGAAAATCTAGGTATGAAAAGAGAACTAATGAGGGAGGTCAAAGTTCGGCAGCTAAAATACTTTGGCCACATAAAAAGACATAAGACCTTGCAGAAGACCATAATAGAAGGAAGAGATGAAGGCAAACGTGCAAGGGGAAGACAACGCTGTAACGGGGAAGATAACATCAAGAGATGGACAGGAAAGAGTATCAGAGTGTACCACCAAGACAAGAGACAGAAGACGTTGGAGATCCATTACAGCCAACCTTCGTTGTGGAGATGGCTGCGGATGATGATGATGTACAACAACGTAAGGGTGAGAAGAGGCTATTAACCAACAACCAAATCAACACAAAATGACGTCACACAACACAAGATATCACCAAACTGAAGCGCTTTATTTTTCTGTCGTACTTTTACAGACTAATTTATTGTATACAAATTGGACCTTCGCTTTATTGTCACGTGACATCGCGGAAAATGAAATTACAGAGGGAAATAACCAAACCATACTTATGTTATAAAATTTAATGTCTATTGACGTACAGTAGTTGATATAGTTTATAATAATGCGATGTTCATAACACCATTCACTGTGTATAAATTTTTTTTTTCCGTTGGCAACTTTAACGTGGCAATTTCAGTCTGCGAAAAAAAAAGATAGTTTAGATTTTCGAGTAAGTAAAATTACTTTGACAGTTAATGCACGTGATTGTTTGTGGTTTTAACCGTAGCGGAGCAGATTTCCCATACTGTCCCGGCCTCCCTGCTCTTCAGGGGCATCGTCTGTGGGGATGGGCATGTATCCATGGGCGGGCATCCAGATCCAATATCCTTCGTCTCTCTTGCTCGGGGATTCAATCTGAAATCGATCAGTACAAAATGTACTAATACACAATTGATGTATTTACAATTATTTTAATTACAGTAAATAAAATTGAAAAAAAAAAATGATACAATAAACAAAAATTTACGATTGGAAACTCGATACAACAGCAGGCAATCTGATCATCAAAAATGGTCACCCCGTCGATCATGTGTTTCGGTCTTTTGTTTTACATGATAAAGTTATAAGCTCCATTTTTCTTTGATCCTTAGCCGCCGACCGTCAAAGCAGTCAGTGGCCATCACGCCTAGTGGCGTCTTGTAGGGCAACAACAAATTGATTCCACTTTGCCCGGTCGGCGGCCATCCTTCGTACAGTGCCCCAACTCTGGTTCATTCTTTGCATCTCAGCCTCTACAATCCTCCGCCAGGTTGTTTTTGGTCGGCCTCTCTTTCGTTTTCCTTCAGGGGTCCAAAGCATAGCTGTTCTTGTGATGGCATCGGGATCTCTTCTGAGGACATGGCCAACCCAGCTCCAGCGTCTGCCAGCTATGATGGTTTTACATGATAAAGTTATAAGCTCCATGCACAGCCTCATATGAGTGGCCTTCTACGACATGCCTGAGGGCGCAGTGGTGTTATTAGTTATTTATCTCTACAGAGACCCGGGGAACTACAAGGGATACAACATATACCATACAGACATTATGAAACACCATATACAATACAGACATTATGAAACACCATAAACAATACAGACATTATGAAACACCATATACAATACAGACATTATGAAACGCCATAAACAATACAGACATTATGAAACACCATATACAATACAGACATTATGAAACACCATAAACAATACAGACATTATGAAACACCATATACAATACAGACATTATGAAACGCCATAAACAATACAGACATTATGAAACGCCATAAACAATACAGACATTATGAAACACCATATACAATACAGACATTATGAAACACCATAAAACATTATGAAACACCATATACAATACAGACATTATGAAACGCCGTAAACAATACAGACATTATGAAACGCCATAAACAATACAGACATTATGAAACACCATATACAATACAGACATTATGAAACACCACAAACAATACAGACATTATGAAACGCCATAAACAATACAGACATTATGAAACACCACAAACAATACAGACATTATGAAACGCCATAAACAATACAGACATTATGAAACACCACAAACAATACAGACATTATGAAACACCACAAACAATACAGATATTATGAAACACCACAAACAATACAGACATTATGAAACACCACAAACAATACAGACATTATGAAACACCACAAACAATACAGACATTATGAAACACCACAAACAATACAGACATTATGAAACATCACAAATAATACAGATATTATGAAACACCACAAACAATACAGACATTATGAAACACCACAAACAATACAGGCATTATGAAACACCACAAACACGTACAGACATTATGACAACAAACAATACAGATATTATGAAACACCACAAACAATACATGATATTATGAAACACCACAAAACAATACAGATTTATGAATGGGACACAGCATTATGAAACACGCCAATACGAGGCACCAAAACAATTTTTGCATCTGGAAAACCAACAGAAGTCAAACAAAAAACGTAATGTACTATACAATAAAGAATATGAACAAACACTATATTATAACTTACCGACATGTGGTGGAAACACCAAAACAAGCAAAAATAGTCTTTATTTATTGAAAAAAAAAACCACTAATACACTAATTATAACTCGGGTTTTCAGCCCTTCGGCCCAATGACATGTCATTGCGAGGCTGGGGAACCTGAGGACTTTCCTTCCAACCCGGTCAGGAGCTTCGCTCCTTCCCATCCACAGAGGGTTTATCACAGGAGCCGTTCAGGTTATTCAGTCAAATTTCCGGCCGTAAACATTTCTTCAAACGCCGCCACCCGGGTTTGAACCATGAACACCTGGTCGCCAGTACAACGCCGAAGCCATTACACCAGCGCGGCTCCCGAACCATACACATAAACTCCATATGTCTTGTCATTGGATAAAAATTAGTTCATAAATGAATAATTGGTCAAAAGACTGTCTGTTCACCTGCCTTTGACTGCCACCTGTGTGGCCATTATGATATTTGTCTTCATTGAAATGGCTGGACTTCGATTACTGAAATATCGTCCAACTCACATGCTTCGTCCGATTATCATTACTTCGATTTATGAAATATCGTCCAACTCACATGCTTCGTCCGATTATCATTACTTCGATTACTAAAATATCGTCCAACTTACATGCATCGTCCGATTATCATCTTCATTTTCCAGTTCGCTCTTTACTGGGCATGGAACTATCACTACAGCTGGTCCCCTTACAGGAAGCCTGCACCAATCATTCACATGCTGTTGTAGTGGTGGTTTCTGTGACTATTTGTTTTACATGCTGAAGTTGCCAGCCCCATGCGCATCCTCATTATAGCCGCTTTGTGTACGAAAATCCTGAGGCTAAAGTCGTCCTATCACGTGATTGTCGACATTTGTCAAGTATTGTATACTGAAGAGTAAAAGGGAGCAGACGACCAAAAAAAAAACAAAGACACTGGCGATGGATAGGACACACATTGAGGAAACCTGTTGACTGCGTTACAAGACTGTCCTTGTTCAAGAATTTCCCGGGTAAGAAAGAAAGAAAGTAAGTAAGAAAGAACTGGAGATACAAATTAAAGGGACGAGGAAAACATGCAAAGAACCTTGAGATGACGTCACAGGCCAGAAGGACTTGATACAGTATTGGTTTGTTGAAGGCCTATTCTCCTTGGGGAACCGAAGAACAATGAATGATTGAATTTAAGGGAATAGATCGATACTGCTTGATCGTTTCAATATTAGCTTACGTGTAAATAGAAGCAAGAAAGTCAGTTTTTCAATGCTTCACAGAACCATTTCTGTTACATGGAGCGAATCAAGGTAATTAGTAAATGAATTAGAACATTAATGGAGATAAAAGGGACTTAGTTTTACAGAAGAATGTAAAAAATGTCTGTGTGCAGCCATAAACGACTGATGAGGATGATTTCAAACAAGACAGCGTGTAAAGAAAACTTACTGCACGCTTCAGTGAATAGACGAAACTTATAGCACAAATCAGTGTGTAAAGAAAGCTTATTGCACATCATCAGAGTGTAAAAGAAACTTAACTGCATACATCAGAGTGTAAAAGAAACTTAACTGCACACATCAGAGTGTAAAAGAAACTTAACTGAAACTTATAAAGCATTAGTGTGTAAAGGAAGCGTATTATTCACATCAAGTAGAGACTGAGAAAACCTTTTGATATCTCTACAAGGCAATTCTTGTTTTGGAGTCTGGTAAGAGAAATCATCATCATCATCTCAGCCCGTAACCCGTCATGGGTCGTAGGGGTGCCATGGTGGAAGCATCAGCAGACAGGGTCCTCCACTGCTCTCTATCCTCAGCAATGCGTACAAGTGTGGAAAAACCGTGTCCTGCCCATTCTTTGATGTTATCAGCCCAGGATTTTCTCTGCCTTCCTCTTCTCCGTTTACCTTCGACTGTTCCCTGAAGGATTGTTTTCGAAAGGGAGTCATGACGAGTTACATGCCCAAACCAGGCAAGCTTTCGACGTTTCACTATTGACAAAAGTGGTTCTTGGTGGCCTGCATAGGTGTTTATCTTCTCTCTAACATAGACATTTGTTTGTAAGAGAAATAGGCAGCCCGAAAACAAAAACACAGGGAAGAGAGCTAGAGACATAAACTATAGGGATGAGGGGGACATGAAAAGATGTTGAGTTGATGGCGTGGGACAGGAAGACATGCGTTTGTTGAAGGTCTATGCTTCTTGGAGGATGTGGAGGGCAATCAGGATGCTGGTGGTTAAACTGTGCATGTCAAAGGGCACATGAATGTAAGGGCACATTAAACTCTGCACTTAGAATACGTAAATATAAAAGTGAACTAAACTGGGCATTTAGAGTATTTACACACACGAGATTGTACCACTTTGTGAACACACAATCCGAACACACACACGAGGGTACTAAAGCTTATACATTGCCTACGTACACAATACAATGAATACTGACGCTCTTACCAAGGCCCCTGAATAAATGGAAAGTGGCGCTCTAAGCGCTGCTGCCAACGATCTCTTCCTCAGTAACAAACCCAAGGTGGCGGGTGACGCGGTGACGGTCCTGACAAAGGGTTGGCTTCTTCTGCAGGAGCGGCAACGTGTAGGATGGCGAAAAGAGCCACGGGCAGGAAGTATACGGCTATGGACGGCATTTTCTGGGAATAGACAAAGGGGAAAAGAAAACATAAATTACATATTTTCAGAGAAAACATAAATTACGGTACGCGCTGTCCTTACTGAGGACACTTATACCTTTAAGCGTCGTGGAGAGGATTAACTCGTAATCCTTGGAAGGTCGGTTGACCAGTCTGATCATTAGGACATTCTTCGTCCTACACTTTCTGACGT